>CM025637.2:1508339-1538842 GCA_014621495.2 Entosphenus tridentatus
CCACCCGGCGCTCCGCTCGTTGTTGTGAGCGTCGCTCCTCCGCCCTCCGTTGTTGCTGGAGGGCGACTGCCTCCAATTGCCCAGTAGCATCCTTCACGAGCCTACTCCACAGAGGCCGATCTTGACACCGCTGGTATCAGTCATCGGTAAGTCCACTCAGCTCCACGTCCTCCTATACCACATGACTCCATCTCTTCTCTAGCCCGTGCCATGCCCGTTTAGCCCCATGATCAGGCCGAACAAAAGCTGTTTATGCATGCGGTGGCTGAGCATGTGGGCTACATGACCCAGCCAATGCAGCCTTGCCTGCCGGAGGAGCTCACCGATGAGACTTTGTCCACATCTTTAAAGAATTTGTGAGCTCCTCACACAATCCAGCCTGGTTAGACCCAGGATGGATCGTAGGCAGGCCAGCCTAAATGTTTCTAACCGGCAAATATGCTCCATTAGGGGGGTCCACGTTTCGCAAGCGAAGGGAAGAGAGGGAATGACTGTGGCCGAGAAGACCTGAAGCTTCGTGCAGAGCGACAGACCAGGTAGCTTCCACACAGTGTTACGCAACCGATGAAAAGACAATGCTGCTCGACTGATGACCCCCCCTCCCTGATGAAAAATTCAGCTGTCCCGGCTGCAATAGGATAAAATAATGCGAACGATGGCATCACAATCAGGAATCACCCCAGACACAACGGAGAGTACAACGACAAACACAATTAACGAAAGGGAAGGGATTAGGATCCGGTACGGAACACCGGCCCGTCCTCCGTGCAACAAGCAAGAAAGAATTAAGGAATGGAAAGCAATGCGCAACAACAGTAACTGACACGCAAGAACGGCAGAAGCGCATAATCAGGAATGCGGTGTCTTAGAGCGTGTCCATGTTGCTGGTCCATCCGCCTGGCTCAAGTCCAACTTCAGAGAACAACTGGTAGTGCAGGAGTGATGAACAGGCGCTCCACTCCCCCTTCAATTCCACATCCGGTTAGCACAACCGGTTACACCCAGTGTGGTAGGCGCCGAAGATCTGTGACGAGAAGGAAAACACAACCCCCTGAGGCACAGCACCATGAACGCACATCCGCATGTCGTACACGACAGCCACCCGGCCCCAGGGTAGTGGAGATGATCGCAATCCGCACAACGTAAGGAGAAACCCAATAAATACACAAAATTGACGCGATGGATGCCCCAGTATCTACATCTTAACAAAAAAATATTATTTACACGTGACAACAAAATGTTTCCTGCTCTTGCCCATCAGCAGTCCTCCCTTGAGGACCAGCACAGACATCTCACGTACAAAGCATCTACCCACTGTCACTCTCAACACAGCCCGGGGCCACATACCCTCACGTGGAGAGAGCAATGCTCCCCAGCGGCAACATTTAACTTGCCTTCGCCCGCACTATGGTCGTCCAACCACAGCAACGTCCACTGGCCATCCACTCGGCCAGTGCAATTTTGGGGACGAGACAATGGCACATCGCAACGACTCAGCCACGCTCCATCCCGTACTATCCCATCACCAATGGACACACCCCAGCACCTTATAGTCTGACGCTTTACAGACAAGGGAAGGTTCATCTCTTGGCAAGGCCAGACCCCATCGACCCCCCATGGGGAAATGTTCCCTAGCCAATATCTTGACGATATGGAGTCGCACTCCCCAACACGCATTCTGAACAACTTAGGCTTACTATCACCAATAGGCTGAACCCGCTGTCCAGCATGTGTCCTCACTGCCATCCTAGCAATCACCCCGGACCCATCGCATTCCGCTAACCTAGGCCATATTCCATTCGCTTGAACCTCCACAATATCCATATCCCCGAATAGGATCTGCACGACTAGTTCCCCTATACATTCAATAACGTCATAACCCAGAGCAGAACAAGTCCATGGCCCTTCCCGCTGAAGGACCCGAAAGGGGAATCCCCGCCCCATGCTAGCCAGGTCTCCCCATTCGCTGCAACATAACAGAACCTCTACTCCTGAATTCCGTGAGCCCCCGGCCCACCAGGTTAACAGTCTGCCACCGCACGATGGAACCCCGACTCCCCGAGCCATATGAGTACACGACCCATTAGTTTGAGACATACCATGGAGTGTCTCGCCTCCGGGCTGTCAGGTCAGCCATCGGCCATAGGCTGATGTGACCACAACTCGTGCATCACCTACTCAACAATGGCAGGCGTATACTGGTGAAATATTTTCCCCAGAATAGAACCCAGCCAGCATCTCAGTCCCAAAATGCTGGTGCAATTACACGCCCCCCCTTAGTCAGACACGGGCCACTATGCTCCTGTTACCCCGATGGGCGTCAACACGCCAGCATTTCACACAACACGCAATGCACGCACACAAGTTAGAGCGCAACACGAGAGTCAAGGGATGAGGTCCATAACCGCATCCCCGCGGCTCGACGTGTATACTCAAAATGGCGGCGGTACGCGCGAAGCGCCCCACCGAGGTTTTCCGCAAGCGCTCAAAATGGCGGCCCCCTGCGCCAAGCGCATCCCCGCTATTTCCCGCGCTAGCCAAAATGGCGGCCCAACGTGCGACCAATTCGGCAGTTTTTCCCGTGCGTGCACCCCTGCTGCCCCTTGCTGGGGGTCACAACACACATCCCCTGTCACGTTTTAACAACCCCCAATGATACGACGCATCGCCGCAGCTCGCTGCGCACAGCAGTCGTATCGGGGAAATTTTCAACCCATAGTTAACCAAGACACATTGCTCATACACACCAACTCGCAATGCAACCCCTGGCCGCACGCAATCAACGGAAAGAGCGACGCCACTTGGCGGCAATTTACGGCACCATCACCCTTTACGGCAGAGCCACCAACAACGCCCTCATCCCTCAACACTCGCAATTTCCTATGAACACACATGCAATCTCGTGTGCACGAACACCCATACAACCAAAAATTAGGGTCCCCCAGGAATTGACCAATTTCCAAACAGGTACCCACAACTTATAACAATCCCGAACCCAATGGTCAAACAATGCACCGCACTCCGTATCCGTACAGAAAGACAGTCTATACAGTACGTGCAGTCAGCATATCGCGATTACAAGTAGCAAAGTTCCACACAGGTCGTACATTATGCACAATAGTAAGCAGAGCTGCAGGCAGACAACACACCGTTAACCCTGTCGTACCTTGCAGCAAAAAAATCATCAAAATAAACACGTCGCACACGGCAACCCACGGGATGTTAACGGCGCGGGACACTCGATGCAACCGAATGAAAAATTAACTTCGCCATCAAGATAACATCCCCATGCCGCAACGCATAACACTATTTGACACAGAGCAAACACAAGCAGGCAGCGCGTCCATCCTCAACACACACGCACAGCCCGAACCGCGCTCCGCAAACTCGAGCCATAACAAACAATCGCACCCCGGCACACGCAAGATGGGTGAGGTGTGTGTTAGGGCCGGGTGCATATCGTCACTACTCGCCCGGGGCTGCAGCGGCAAGGTGGTGACCTGAGACGCCTCGAAGAACTCGGACGGTGAGCGCGGCGTCCCCTTGCGACTGCTCCGGTGTCTCGCACACGAGCAAGGACGGGGGTGCTCCCGCCCCGGCAGCAGCAGCGTCGGCGTCCTCTCCTTGCGGCTCCTTCCTGCAAAACAGCTGCTCAGCAGCAGGATGCACACCACGCCTCCGAGATGGCAGCGCACGGCCGCCTCTCCGCCGCGTCCGAGCAGAATATCCAGAAATGGTAGAGTAGTCCCTGTCGCTGGAAGAAGTTCACGCGTGGTGGTAGTTGTGGTGGTTGTTATTGTAGTTGTTTTGGTGGTTGTTGTGTTGGTGATGGTTGTGGTGTTGGTGGTGGTTGTTGCGATGGTGGTGGTTGTTGTGGTTGTGGTGGTTGTTGTTGTTCTGGTGGTTGTTCTTGTTGCTGCTCTACCGCCTTCTGGCGAGCACCAGGGCCACGTGGCGCCTCGTCGACTCGCCCTCGCGGGTAGTTCAAAGCAGCGTCAGTGCATAATCCACCAACCACCCCCCACAGTGCTGGGTCACTGCAGCGAGGCTGCAGGTTGCCCCTCAGTGCCTCTGTTGGTATTTGGTGTCGCCAACGCGGGACTCTCACAGTTGCGGGAATCCAGAATATCAGACTCTGTGTTAGTAGTGCAGGAGGAATCCGATGAGCTGTGAAGCTCTTTGTGTTCACAGCTGGTGAAGGGAGTAGGTGAAGGGAGTGTGGGGGGGGTGACGTGGTGACGTCACCACGTCCATGACGCAGCAGCAAATAACTTGAACAGCTCGGACATTGTTGGCGCCTTTTGTGTTTGGCGCCATATCTTTATTTGTTTATTAATTTGTAGATGTCATTGGCTTGGCAGTGGCTGTGTAGATGAATTGGTCCTCGTGTTTCATTAATGAACAGCGTTGTGGGATGCAGCGAGCACGAATGATGCTGTACACAACTACATTGTTGTTGTTGTTTGTGTTCTGTATTTTTATTGTAGAATCGACGATACAAAAGTTACGATGCCACTGTTGTACGCGTACATTTATACTTTAAACAATTAGTATTATTGTTGTTGTATCTCTCCCACAACCCATGACACCACCAGTGTATAAACACATCCCAGTTCATCATCGTCAGTTTTGTTGCCAAAAAAAAGGGTAACAAAACCTATTAATTACATCCCAGTTCACCATTGCTCCTCACTACACTACACAGAGCGGTACTTATTTTATCTCCCTCCTCCCCCCCCTAGGAAGGTTTTGAGGATTGTTTATGCTCATCTCCTCCGTTGTCATGGAGAGCCATGCAGCCCCTAGCAACTGACAGCCACCAGCCAGTCACGGGCGTAGCACTGCGTGTTACGGTGTCTGCCCTCTGCGCTGTTCACGTTCACCTCTCTCAGGACGCGCCACTCAAATCTACAATCCTCACTGAGGCACCAACTTTACACCACACCCACAGCCCAGGATGTAGGGGATGAGTGAAGGTTTGGTGAAACGAGTGCAACAGTTCCATGGAGTCGGCGCTGTAAAACGACAGCAGCCCCGCGTCCCAGTCCAGTTGAACCCCGACTCTCCGCGGAGGCTCCGGCACCGACAGTGAGGTCTCTACCCCGCCATGCTCCACTGAGAATCTGTCGCCACATTTCCGTAGACACCAGGAGACGTCATTCCCTCCCAGGCGGCACTCAGCACCACTCCCTATCCGTGGGATCGTGCCATACGCGAGTCCAACCCGACACCATCCCGCTCTCCCCACGTCCACCTCCCAGTAGTGCTGACCCGACGAGAAGCTCTCATAGCACAGGGCTTGTGACCAGCACTCAAAGCGGTGTGGGTGATGGGGGCGACAATGGGGGACATCGCTCAGTGTCACCATCCTGAGATCCGAGGAAATCTGGAGGCGGTCACCAGCTGAGTTTATGTCCAGAGTCGGTGAGCATCCATCTGTGGTGAGGACAGGGACGACGCTCACATAGCGGTCACGGCGACACGTGCACAAAGGCGGCTCGAGCAGTGCATGTGGCGTATACACACAAGTTGTTGTGTTTTCTGTAGTGTTATTTTGGTCATAGCGCACTACGTGACACATTGCTTCGCAACACTGTGATCATGAGCGTATGACAAATGCATACAGGACTAGTATTCGTTAGTATTAGTGTACACATACATATGTAGTGACATCGAGGGATGTCACTGTGTAGTTCCGGCCCTAGAGAGGCACGGCATGCGGTGTATTGACATTGCAGATACCACAGTGGTGTGGGTGTAGTACCGGACCTAGAGGGGCTCGGTCAGCGCTGATTGATAGCGCTGAATGGCACCACGCTTGGCGTGAATTTGCAGCCCTACAGGATAGGGTGTGGAAGTAACAGCCATAGGAAAGAGGTTACTAACGGCCATGGCACTCTGGTTGATCCGAGAGGACACGTGACCGGTTAAGTCTACAAAGGGCCCCCAAGTGGGGGCTAGGGGTGGTCACGTGGTCGAGGTCGAGATCCTACTCAAGGATTCTGGAAGCTGGCCGTTGTCAAGGGCGGAACCAGCCACACCACAGAGGATATATGCCGGGTCCCCCAGAGGGGCCGGCATTGTTCATCCTAATGAAACATTCGTCTACATTCTACGTTCTCCGAGTCTCCAACACGTGGACCTGGACCCGAGCTGTGGTTCCGGTCCTTAGTCGCTAGTTACGGTGTAATTAGTGTAGTTAGCCTGGTGGTTACCATCATAGGTTGTTATTCTGTTAAGGGGCAGTCACCCCGTATGTTGGTGTTAAATAAATGTGTTGCCTCCAACAGTACATCTACGACTCAGCTGAACTCACCACAACTGATGTCGGAAGTGGCCAATCGTTCTTTTATTAGTAGGCTAGCCGAGTTAGGTTATGTTTACGCGACACAGATAATATACCAGGATGTTGGACGACGAGGACGACGAAATGGTTATTCTGCAAACAGCCTCGAGGATGGCGACCCCTGTGAAAGGGAGTGAGGCACCGTCGGCGGAGTATAGCATCGACCATCCTTGTGACAGCTCACCGCTGTCGGGGAGGGAGAGCCGCACAGGCCACTCCTTCCTTGCAGAACCCCTCCAAGCCGAGGCTTCGATTGTCGCGGAGTTCGACCGCGAAAAGCCAGTGGTGGAGGAGAGAATACCGGAGCTGCGTGGGCTTGAGAATCCCATCGCCGTTTCCCACCAGCGAGAAATCTCCGTGGCGCAGCCCGTGCAAGCAGCCGTCATTTTGCTCACGGAGTGGAGCGAAGACCCCTTCAAATCTGAGAGTGCATCGAGTTCGCCTGTTGACATTCCATCTCTCAGTCGATGACTACCTTTTTAAAAATAATTTATAGCAGGTGGGGACTGGTTGGCCTTCAAGCACCGGTTCCAGATGAACAGCGACGTTGCAGGATGGACGGACGTGGAGGCGCTGAGAGGGCTGCCCGCCGCGCTTGACGAAGACGCCTTAGTGGAATTTCTCAACATCTTGCCGTCAGAGAGGGCCATGCTATATCAAGCCTTTGCTCCAATGGTGGCAATCTACGATCCACAGTTTCGGCCTCCCCCCTCCTGTGCGGAGGAGGGGGGAGGCCGAGAGCCCCTCGCCTTCCATTGTGCACTATTGGTGCTGGCAAAGGCTACCTTCCTGAAAATGGACCACAACGGAGTCGACTTGCTGGTCCTCGAGAGATTGTTAACGTTGGCAAAGGACCTCAACATCGTCCTGCCGGCCGTCGACGAAGACGACTTGTCTTCTCTCAAGGTTGCAAGATGCATCCAAGCGCACCTGCTCTTGCAACGACCTAAGAGGTTGGCGAAGTCTACCACACCTCTTGAGGCGCGTGATACAATCAAAGACATGGAGCCCATCCAAGCCTGCGCTACAACCCAAGACGGAGGCTGGCGGGGGGACGACATGGTGCGACGGGATGAACAACAACAACGGCAGAAGATCTTTCCTTGTCCTGGGAGCGGGCTCGTCGTGTGCTACAACTGCGGCCTACTGGGACACGTCTTGTCGGGCTGCTGTGGGTGGTGAAGATGCCTCCCTGGACCACTGCCATCATACGCCTGACCGTCCTCCATCCCACTTTACATGAAGGTGAGTCGTGACACATCACACACTCGGCCCCTGAATCCACCTCACTCATTGTGTTCGGTCGGTTTTCATTCCCGCGTACATCGGTGATTGAGGGTTCGCAATTTGCTCGGGCTGACTGGCCGCTCCGACCGGGTCAGTGGTTGGAATTGGCCCATAGCGTAAGGGCGCTCTTGCATGAATTCTCAGATGTGTTCAGCAAGGGAAAATTTAACATCGATTGCATTACGCTTTTGAGTTACCACACCAATACAGGCGACGTCGCTCCCATCTGGCAGAACCCCTACCGACTGAGCCCAACGGAAAAATAACATGTACGGCTGGCGGTTGATGAGATGTTGACTGCCGATATTATCTCGCCATCCACTAGCCCGTGGGGAGCCCTGATTGTTCTTGTAAAAAAGCAGGATGGTACATCATGGGACCTCCTTTGCCAGTACCAAAATATACCAATAGGGTTTTTCCCCTTTTTTCTGGCAACAAAACTGACACCTTTTGCAAAGAGACAGCTCTGGTGTGGACCAATCAGTTTCAAAGACAATGCATAAATTACCAGAGTATTGTGTTTTGTTTGCATTTGACTGCAAGTATTGCGGTTAATGTAGACATGATTCCTTGCAAAAGGTGTCAGTTTTGTTGCCAGAAAAAAGGAGAAAACCCTATTGGTATAAGCAGGATGGTAGTTTGTGCTTCTGTGTTGTTTTCCGTAAGCTTAATAAGATCTCTGTGGCTGACGCGTACCCTCTTCCTTGGATGGACGATTCCCTGGAGTGCATTATTTTTCGACTCTTGACCTCCTTATCCAGATTCTGGCAGAGGCCACTAGATGAAGCCTCTAAGCCCAAAGCAGCCATTCGTACACCACAAGTCATATTTGAATTGAATCAGTTTCCGATGGGTCTTCATTCTGCGCTGGCTACGTACCAGTAATTAATGGAACTGGTTCTAGCTGGCCTCCAGTGGGACTCGTGCCTGATATATCTCGACGATGTTATCGTTTTTAGTCGTATATTTAAAGAACATCTCAAATGGTTACATGCTGTCTTTCTTAAAATGTGTGCAGGGAACCTCAAATTTAAACTGCAGAAGTGTTACCTACTCCAGAAATCTGTTCGGTATCTTGGCCACATAGTCAGTAAATCAGGTATAGCGACGGACCTGGACAAACCGTCTGTGTTCGTACTTGACCGGCCCCCATGTTGGTGAGGGAGGTGCGGAGTTTCATAGAATTTGTGTCCGATTACCACCGTTTTGTCGCCGGGTTCGCTGCTATCACCAAACCTCTCCACGCCTTGATGGCAAAAGGTCAGAAGTTCCATTGGGGGGAAGAGGCTGCATTTGTTGCTCTCCGGAATGGCTTGGTGAACGCCCCTCCCATCCGCTTCCCCGACTTTTCCTTGCCATTCATCCTTAATACAGACGCTAGTAACACCAAAATTGGCTCTAAGTTGTCATTGGCGTCAAGAGTTTTGTCGCATTTTGCAGCAGAGTGCTGTTTCCGGCCGAACAACGGTACTGTGTCACACGTCGGGAACTCTTGGCTATTGTTTTTTTGTGCAACGGTATCGCCCCTATCTTTATGACAGATTCTTTGAGGTGCACTCTGACCATGCAGCGCAATAGTATGTGCTGTGTATTGAGCAGCCATCTGGCCAACTTTCACGTTGGTTGGAAGTCCTCCAGAACTATTCCTTTACTGTTTCCTATCGAAAGGCACCCGACACATGAACGCGGATGCCCTGTCGCAATTACCGACTAGTGATGGGTGCACATATTTATTGTGCTCGGGGTGCTGTAAGAAGCCAACCGAGGACTCGCCCCTGTCCCTTGTGGCATCGGCTGCTGTTGAAACCTTTGAGAAACTGAGGGTCCTGTGGCGTGTGATGCCGTTATTGGCTTGGACCATGCGGAGTGGGGGATGCCTCCAGGTTGAGGACGCTTCCCTGTTCAAGTTACGACGCCATGTCAAGGAGACGGATGGGGGTGGGGATCGACGGGGAGTAGCCTCTGTCATTCTCAGAGGCGGTTTGCTCATGCATTGAAACGGAGGGTTGCACCGTTACAACATTGTCGTGCCCACTGCCCTATGGGGTAAAGTCATCTGGGCGGTGCACGAGCGACTGTTGCAACTGGGTGTGCATAAGACGTTAGACACACTTAAGCTTCACTTCTCCTGGCCTGGCATGGAGGAAGATTTCGCTAATTTGTTGAAAGGGTGTGTGCAGTGCATTCGGCGGAAACCCCCATCTAAACCCTGTTGTCCGCCATTGCAATCCATTCAGGTCTCCCGCATAAATGAGCTAGTCGCTCTTGATATCCTTGGTCCATTCCCCACTACCCCTCGTGGGAATAAATATTTGCTAGTGGGCGTCGAGTATTTTTCACGCTGGCCGATGGCCTGGCTGCTCCCCAACCAGTCGGCGGTGGCCATCACCAAGGCATTCCTCGATGGCTATGTGATAGACAAGGGTGCCAATGAGCATCTTCTGATCGATCAGGGCAAAAACTTTTCTTTGAAATTACTGCAGGAGGTGTGCGACTTGTTGGGAACAATGAAAGTACGTACGTTGCCATACCACCCCCAGATGGATTTAATGGTGGAGCGGCTGCACAGGACTCTGACCTCCATGTTGAGACATTAGCTCAGCGAGTACCAACTTGACTCGGACTTGCATGTTCCCGGGGTCCTGGCTGCCTATAGAATGGCCCCTCACGCGTCCACTAGCTACTCACCATTTTTCATGTATGGAAGAGAACACAACCCCCCGATTGATGTCCAATTATGAGCAATGCCAAGCAAGGCTAAATCAAAAATTTCAGACTCCATGTGCTTTACCCTTCAGAAGCTTTCTGAAGAGTGTGAGGCTTCCAGAGAAAATTTCAATTCACGCAAATTGGCAAATGAACGGCTGAGGTGTCTCCGTCTTTCCGCGCATGAGTGAGCTTCAGGTGACAGAGCCTGGCTGCACTGTCCCCAAGTACCAGTGGGTACATCACCCAAATTAGTTGAACCCTGGAGGGGGCCAGTTGATGTGATTCGGGTTGTTCGGCCTCAGTGTGGTCAAATTCGCTTGAATCGGCGGAGTTGGTTTGTACATCCCTCGCGCCTCAAGCCTTTCATCACGCCACGTGAATTCATTCCATCTCCACTACGGAGGGGCCGAGTGTCAGATGTGTCCAGCGAGCTGAGGTGTGTAACCGCTGAGGTTGGTCCTCAGGGGAGTCATGTGATCCCGTCCTCAGGTGCCGCCCGTTTAACATCCCCAAGCTACCACCAGCGCCGTCTCCACTGGATTCGGGAAAGGCAGACCCATCTGCCCGGCTGACTGCTCTTCGTGAGGAGCCAGGTTCGACGGGACATTTTCAGATTCCCCCAGGGATCACCAGGGAGAGTAAGCCTACCTCCCCTGAGGGGCCGGCTACAAGGACTCGATCAAAGACTCTACAGTTTTCATGATCCCCATTCAAACACGCTCCCACACCGTCAGTTGGGTGTCACACTCAGCAGGCCGTATTGGTTATTGGCTGAACCTAGCATTTATTGTGCTTGCGGTGTTGTTACACAGTGAGGGTGGGAGATGCAGGTGCTGGGGGGGACCCCGAGGGTTCACGTGTTACTGCGTTTAACTAGTTTTCTCTCTCTTTCTCTCTTCCTTTGTTGCCTATTGTTGTTTTGTACTTTCATCCCCTTTCCCCGTTAGTTACTGTATATTTGTATATAGTGTATATATTGTATAGGTGGCTTGGGGTATTTATTTGTTGAGGCACACATAGGGGGTTTGTTCCTTTTGTTCGTTGTTGAAGGGGGAGTTGACAGCTGGGATGACTGAGTGCTAGTGCAAAGAAGGGTGGGGGGGGTGATGTAGTGACATCAAGGGATGTCACTGTGTAGTACTGGCCCTAGAGAGGCACTGCATGCGGTGTATTGACATCGCGGATACTACTATGGTGTGGGTGTAGTACCGGCCCTAGAGGGGCTCGGTCAACACTGAGTTGGATGGCACCACGCTGGATGGCACCACGCTCGGCGTGCAGTGCGAGCCCTACAGGATAGGGTATAGGAGTGCCGGCTGAAAGGAAGGAGATTATTAAAGGCTATGCCACTTTGGTTGACCCGAGAAGACACGTGACCGGCTAAGTCTACAAAGGGCCCCGAAGTGGGGGGTAGGGGTGGTTACGTGGTCGGGGTCCAAATCCTGCTCAAGGATTCTGGAAGGTGGTCATGGCCAAGGGCGGAGCCAGCCACGCTGCAGAGTATATAATCCGGGTCCCCCAGAGGAGCCGGCATTGTTATTTATCCTGAAGAAACCTTCGTCTACGTTCTACATTCTCCGTGGACCTGGATCCGAGCTATTGGCCCGGTCTATAGAAGCTGGTTATGTTGTAATTAGTGTAGTTAGCCTTGTGGTCACAACCATAGGTTGTTATTCTCTTAAGGGGCAGTTACCCCGTGTGTTGGTGTTAAATAAATGTATTGCCTCCAAGAGTACGTGTGCGACTCAGTTCAACTCACTACACTATTATTCGTTAGCATTAGCATACACATACTAGTATTTGTTAGTATCAGTGTACACATACTAATATTCATGAGTATCAGTGTACACATACTAATATTCATTAGTATTAGTGTACACATACTAATATTCGTTAGTATCAGTGTACACATACTAATGTTGAGTGGTTAAAAACGTGGTGTGCACTGTAGTCCGAGGACAACCGAGGACAAACACGTGTGCATATGCAACGTTAGGTTGCAAAAGCAAACCGCCACCTAATTAGGAAGGAAAGCGGGTGCAGACTAGGTCAGCCTGGGGTTGCACGCTGAAACCGGAGGTGTTGCCAGAGAGACGTGTGATAAGGGGTGATGAATGGCCTGACAGGCGCCAGCCTCTCTGGCCCTAAAGGGACACAAGGGAGGAGCTGGATAATTGGGAGGGGGATATAAAGACGTGCGTGAGAGTGGAGCGGGAGTTCGTGTTGCTGGCGACCTTAGAGAGGAGACGTTTCGCCACTGGCGCTCAAGTCGGGAACGAACCTCAACCCTCACGAGTCGTTGGGCGGGTGATGGTTTATCCCCCTGCCTGGAATGGACGAGTGAGTGGATCTGAGGGAGTCTACGCGAGGGCAGCGGTGGGACGGGGTGCTGTGTGAAAAGCTGTGCGAGCGCTGCCGAGTGCAAGCTTCTGTGTGAGAGCTGCTGAGTGCAAGCCTCTGTGTGAGAGCTACTGGGTGCAAGCTTCTGTGTGAGGGCTGTGGTGTGCGGAGCCTTTAGTGTGGAGCTGCTGAGAGCAAAAGCTGCCATAGGCAGGTTAGCGAGGTGTAAAGTAAATAGCGGAATTTGTTTCACAGAATTGACCGTATAGACATAGATAGGAGTGCCTACAACTGGTACAACAATAGGTTAATAAAGTGTAAGCAGGTGACCTGTTACAATGTGTCTGTCTGAGTGATTTTACACGACACTACACTAATATTCGTTAGCATTAGCGTACGCACACTAATATTCGTTAGTATTAGTGTACACATACTAGTATTCGTTAGTATTAGTGTATACATACTAATTTTCGCTAGTATCTATATGTAATTAAATACAGTGGTACCCCGGAGATCGAATTTTTTTTGTTCCAGAAGGCCATTCGAACACCGATTTGTTCGAACACCGAATTAATTTTCCCCATAAGAATTAATGTAAATTACATTAATTGGTTCCAGACACAAGTATTCTCCCATTATAAAGCATTTTTACACTAAGTTTACAGTAATTACATGCATAAAAACTATAAAAAACAAGAAACAATAAATAAATGGAATAAATACATGGAATTAATTAAATAAATGAACATTGAACTTCACTTTACCTGTAGTAAGGAGAGTTGATGGCTTGAGTGGAAGGTGGTGAGGAGGAGGTGGTGGTGTTATTGTTTGGAAGGTGAGTCCCCTTCCATAATAACGTCCGGTAACTGCCCTTCTGGGGTTATTTCTCTTTTGTGCCTCTTTTCTGCCACTAACTGTGAGTTACTTGAGCTCTTTCTGACTAAAAACGTATCTAAATAGATGTGCTTCTGCCCCTGTTTTAGGATGTTTCGAAAATGACGCATTGCATTATCATTAAAAAGATTGCTCACTCAGTTGGCTACTGCCTTATCTGGGTGAGAGCTACGCGTTAACTGAGCCTCTCATGCGGTAAAACCTTTGTCTGGTCAAAGCATCATGACGCTGGCCATACGCGTCTCGGCCGTACAGGTTCTTTCAATTCGCGATTGCCCGTTCGACCTCCACATTTCGTTCGGTTTCCGGGGAGAGGTATCTGGGCCAAAGGTGAAGAGGGTGGGGCTGGCCGAGAAACTCCGATAACCGGCTAGAAAGTTCCACGAGAGGGCGTGGCCGGAGGCGGAGCCTAGCCGCGACTTCGGCAATATAAGCGGAGGCGGACTCGTGGTCGGTGTGTGGAGTTTTGGGTACGGACTGCGTCGCTGCTCGCCCTCATCTCTCTCCGTCGTTCGGCCACGTGGCGGATCTCCTGCGGAGTTCCACCGCCATTACCGGCATGCCTCGTCAACCAGCAGCGAGGCTGCGAGTAGACAGGCGGAACCCACTGAGAGATCATCTTTGTGCGTAGTCTGTGAGACGTTAATATCTAACTGTGTACTCAGAAGAAGAGAGAAAATAAGGTTGGCCTGTGCTGTGCCCGTGTGTGAAATAAAGAAGCGTACCCTACACACGACGTGTCGCGGAAGTCGCTCATTACATATGTACACATACTCGTGAATAATAATTAGCGAATAATAATTAACAATAAATAATAATTGTACTACACTAATATGGACATGGGTGTGTGTGCAGTGGTAGTGAACAGTGGTGATGATGCCAGCCCCACGATGTTAATGCCACTCTCACAGTGTTTCTCTACAAACACGGTGCCTGTACAATAGCCACCACAGCCTCGCACACTCACAGCCACCCACAGACATTTTGTCACTCCGCTGCTGGATTAGCGCCTCCCCACACCGTGCACTTCGTGGATGGGGGATTATTTGATCATACTTCACTGCTCTCATCATTGCATGTTCGCGATGATAGGATTCGTGAACATACAATGTTATAAGTACAGTACAACAATGGCCCATGCTGCTCTGCCCTCTGCTGGTGTGATGTGTAAACATTCGGCATGAAGGAGACAAAGGTGGCCTGGCGTAGTGCTGGCCACCCATCCCCTCGTGTGCCGTGTCGGCCTTCATAGATGCTGCTGCTCGCTAACAGCACTTGCCCCTACAGTCTGCTAAGGCTACACCGGGGATCTTTGTATTTGCAGGTACTGTATGTACAGTGTTTCACTCTGTTTCCCTATGCCTGTATTAATTACAGGGCTTACCCTCGATCCGCCTGATGTAAACTACCTCGCCTTGCATGCAGGAGGTCCTGGGTTCAATCCCAACTCTGACGTCTGCTGTTAATTTGGAGTTTTCGTCTCTCCTCGTGGTAACGTAGATTTTTTTTCCAGGTCCTTCGGTTTTTCCCTCCACATTTAGAATCAACATCACACCTTTTAGAGTAATTTGCTGCAATACATTTGTACACGAGAAGCCACTTTGTTGAGTTATAATTTCTGGCAAGGTTACTTCTGAAGCAGTGCTATATTGCTAAGTGGGTCTTAACATGTAGGGTGATTTTTACGTAATAATTTATACTCCCAGCCTTGATTTATCAGAGGGTTTATCTACAACCAGCAGAGGCACACCAGTTCGAACAACATTTAGACTCAACGTCACGCGTTAAGATCATTTGGCTGCTACTATAAATTTCCACATGATAATCCACCTCATTAAGCGGTAATTTGTGGTCAGTTCCCTTCTGAAAAAGAGCCACATATCTCAGTGGGCCTTACCTAGTAAAATAAAAAATGCTTTAAAGATACACGCCCCAAGGATTCGCCACCTGTCTGAAGCAAAGTGCAGCAGCCTACTGAGCGGTGTCGGTCTGCATCGTTGTGTTTGTAATGAACGATGCTGACAGATCAGTGCAGAGTGAGAGAAAAACTCACACACGAGAACCATGCGCGTCGTATTCATTCCTCCTGGCGAGATTCCCTCTGTGAGCTCTTGGTGACTGAATGTGGGAGGAGGCGCATCCTGGATCCCCTGCGAGTCCGAGCTCCTGCACTCAGCATGGGACACGCAGAGTCTATGGAGGGTGCAGTCCCTCCACTCACACAACACGGGACTGCATACAATTGGGTTAATTAGGAATCACATCATGACCATTCGCTGTTTGTCCACCAGGTGGCAGACAGAGCTCGAGTTTTAGTCTTGGAAGATACTGACCTGAGACTCTCATGCAGAGGATCCTGAAAGACACAAACCCGCATTTCACGTTAACATTCTAAACAGTTCAGTTCAGTTAATTTATTAGGTATAGCCCTCTGAGCCATTCGGCTCTTGAATCGGGTGCAACCGCAACAAACAAAAACGAACAATAAACATCTTAAAGTGACTACACGCAACAGAAAAACCGGGAAAAAACAGCAAAAGTCTTCCAGAAAAAAACACCATATTTCAAAGTTGTGTGCAAAATTCTCAGTGGGATGCAAGTCAAACAATAACAACCATAAGATAATTTAGAGTAAAGTTATCAGTCTAACTATGTACTACAACAAACAAATATGGCTCATGCAAAACGTTTAGAAATCACCAAAATAAAGCTATAAAAACAACGTAACAGTGATCATAGAAACTGATTCAAATTTAACAATAAACGATACACATAACATGTACGACCAAACTTTCCAGCCATAGCTGGCAGCATGAGTCACTCCAAAACAGCAGGAGTATCAGTAGGAATATGACAATTTTTCAATGCACCTTTAAAGATCAGCACACTATAATCAAAACACAAGAGCATATTTTGCAGTGGTCATCCGGAGCGATACATTTAATATCAGGCCACTGAATAGCAGTGGCAGCTAAGGGTGTACAACTCCTCTTGAGCCGTTTTGAGTGAAGATCTCACAGGTAGTGATCCAAGTTGCAGTTTACTGGCGATAGCATCCCAGACCCTGGGGCATCAATAGCAAAGGCCCTTCCCTCAGTATTTGTACAGCAATAAGGAATGTGAAGCTGGTAAATGAACAAAGATCTTAGGTCACATTTGTTCTTAGAAACAGTGAGGAGATCCAGCAGGTAGTCTGCTGATTTTTTGGTAAGTACATCGTGAACAGATGCCCCACCTCCACACAATCACCTTATGTTTACAGTGGAGCGTGACATCAATGAATTAACAAATACCTGCAAATTAATAATGATGTAACATAGGGTTTTCTATGGGATCTATTTGCCAAAATCGAAATGATTACAAATTTACGAAGAGGATTTATCCTCTCAGGAAAATAAAATAGGAGGTGTTAAGATGTTCTCAATACCAAACAGATACCTATTACAAGGCATCACTATTCAACCAAAGCTATTAATACTTCGATACATATGTAGTGGGTCCAAGGAGACCAGAGACGGAGTGCTTGAGGCAACACGTTTATTCAATATAACTGCGGAATACACAGGTCCCTAACACAGAGGGATAGCGGCCCCTCTGCCCGATACCTAAGGAGGTATAGCCTCCGGGCTAGCGTGTCCTAATCACTGGGACTACACTAACCTTCCTCCGGCTAAGGGGACCTAGGGGGAGGCTCTCTGACCCGACTCAGCCAAGGTCCTTGGGTACCGACCACTGGCCCACTACAGCCCCGGCCCTTAGAAGGACGGCGGGTCTGGGGGTTTCCAGGGTCCTAGCCGAGCTGGTCTTCTTTCTTCAGCTTGACGAAGACTGCCTGATTCGTCCCGAGGTCCGGCTTTTATACTCGTACCAGGGTATCTCCGCCCCTGGCCACGCCCTCCTTCTGGAACTCTCTAGGGGGCTTTGGAATAACCCCCCCAACCCCTCTCTTAGGGCTGGGAGAACCTAGTGTCCCAATGGCCCAGCTGATCCTACCCCTCCCGGGATACCACCCCCTATGGCTGCTACTACAGGTAAGTATACATAACAAGACGCTTTATACAATGCCTGTCAATGATGCTACATCACACCCCCCCCCCCTTTCGTAGCATCCAGCCATCCTGGCTGTCAAACAACAATAAAAATCCGTGAACAAACCATATATGACTACGTGTGCCTCATTAAAAAAGAAAAACAACACGAACGGCCCCAAATAAATACCCTAACCCACCTGTATAAATATTACACTATTTACATATATATATATTATCGCACGCCCACCCACACCCCAATAATGCAGCCGATGTGAACGAGGTCGACCTTTGGCATGATGAGGCAAGGACAAGCACTGAGGGACGACCAACCGGGCGGAAGGTAAGTGAGCGGTGCGGAGGCCGTGAGAATGTGGGTGGGAATTATGAAAAAGTTTTTGATTTGGAGCGAGTCCTCATAGCTGACCCATCCGGAACAGTGGGGGGGTGAGTCATGGCCGCGGGTCCGGGGGGACCTGAGCATCTTGGTTGCTTTGTAGTTGGGCGGATGGGTGCTCATCATCAGGAGCGGCTGGCGTGGTCCGCCGTGGTGACTTTACTCCTGTGGCGTCTGAGGGCGTAATTACATGGCTGGGCTGAAGGTTAAACTCCATCCACGCACGACTCAGCTCATCGGACACATCACGCTCTCGGCTCCCATGTAGTGTAGGTGGAGTGTGAGGAGAGAAGAAAGGTTTGAGATGCGACAGGTGGACGTATCAGCACCGTTTACCGTGCTGGACCTTCACACACTGTGGCCGGACAACACGCACAATATCCACCAGACCTCTCAAGGGTTTTAGAAATTTTGGTGATGTCGCCAAGGGCACCTGTGGGCAATAGAGCCAAACCCTGTCACCTTCAGCCCATTTATGACTGGATACGCAGGCACTCGTTAGCCAATTGGCGAGCCTCAGAGTTGTTTTTAGCAGCCTCCCGCGCCTCAACCAACCTCCGAACATTGGATCGAATGTGTTCGGCGATCTTGGACTTAGGTGAGGGCTGCTTTGCGCGTAATTGGACGTCCACGGGGGGGGGGGGGGGGGGAAGGTTGACCTCCCTGCCATACATTAAGTAAAATGGTGAAAACCCCGTCGCCGCATGGGGTGCCATCTTGTAGGCGGCCAGGACTCCAGAGATATGTAGGTCCCAATCAACCTGTGATTCGCACACCTGGTGGCTCAACATAGAGGTAAGTGTTCTGTGTAGCCGCTCAACCATACCATCAGTTTGTGGGAGATATGGCGAGGTACGAATTTTATGTGTGCCCAGCAAGTTGCACACATCCCGCAACAAGGTCGACGATAAATTTTTCCCTTGATCGGTTAGCAGCTGCTCGGGAGCACCCTTATCCAGGACATAACCCTGGAGAAAGGCCTCCATGATGGCTGCTGCCAATTGGTTGGGGAGCAGCCAGGCCATAGACCAACAAGTAAAGTAAGAATTCCACCCCAACCAACAGGTACTTATTACCCCAGGGAGTGGCGGAAAAGGACCCCAAGATGTCTAGCGCAACAAGTTCATTCACGCAAGATACACGAATTGATTGAAGAGGCGGACAGGACGGTCTAGAGGAAGGTTTCCGGCGAGTCGGCTACATTCCTTGCCATGCCCAGCCAGAAGAAGTCCAGCTGGAGCATGGCAAGGGTCTTGTGTATCCCCAAATGCAGGAGGCGCTCATGAGCAGCCCACACAGCCTTCCCCCGTAGTAAAGTAGGTACCACCAATTTGTACTTCTGTGCGCAGCCGTCCCATCTCATGAGGAGGCCGTCCCAAATGGTAAATTAATTTGGCCCCTCGTGACCTTGTGTGGCTCACCGGCGTGATAGCACAATTTAAGGAGGGAAACGTCTTCTACTTGGAGACGTCCCCAATCGTCCAAACTCAGGCCTAACAGCACATCTTGCATGACGGGCACGTCGGACACCTTAGGGGAACCCACCCCAGACTTGGCTGCCGCAGGGAGGGAAGAAGGCGAACCATCAACGGGTTGCTTGCAACTGCCCGATCCCATGAAGCACGCGCATCTCCCAGAGTCAGGCAGTCGTAACAACGCATCAGCGTTGCCATGTGGGACACCCTTACGATAGATAACCGTGAATGAATAGTCCTGAAGGACCTCGAGCCAGTGGGATAGTTGACCTGATGGTTGATCAACTCGCAACGCATATTGGAGTGCCGCGTGGTCGGAATGCACGGTGAAATGCCTACCATACAGGTAAGGCCTGTACTGCTGAACAAAGAAGACTATGGCCAGCAGTTCATGACGGGTGACACAATAGCGTTGCTCTGTGGAAGACAACAACCTGCTGCCGTAGGCGACCACACGTTTCACACCGTCATCGACCTGGGAAAATACCCCTCCTATGCCGATATTGCTGGCGTCTGTATCTAGGAGGAATGGCATGGAAAATTTTGGATAACACAAGGGAGGGGCATTGACGAAGAGCATCAAATGCAGCTTGTTCAGCCTCCCCCCAATGGAATTGTGCACCCTTTGCCGTCAGTAAATGGAGGAGCTTCACAATGGACGTGCAACCATGCTACAAAACGCCGATTGTAAGAGGCAAATCCAATAAAGCTCCGCACATCCCCGACCAAAGTGGGGGTTGGCCATAAGCGGACACAACTAGTTTTTTCAGGGTCTGTAGCGATACCAGACTGGCTAACAATGTGGCCGAGATAGCAAAACCGAGTGCCACAGGAGGTAGCATTTCTGTGGCTTGAATTTGAGACGTGCCGCCCGCATCTTGACAAAAACAGACTTCAATCGATTGAAATGCTCATCGAAAGTATGGCTAAAGACGATAACATCATCTAGATAAATCAGGCAGGAATCCCACTGGAGCCCAGCGAGGACCAGCTCCATCAGACGCTAGAACTTCACTGGGGCCGAGTGAAGACCCATAGGTAGCCGGTTAAATTCAAAGAGGCCCTGCGGCATGCGGAAAGCCGTCTTAGGCTTGGATGCTTCGTCAAGGGGCAATTGCCAAAACCCTGACAAGAGGTCCAACGTCGAGAAATATCGCGCACCTGCCATGGCATGAAGCGACTCTTCTATCCGGGGGAGTGGATACATGTCGGCCACGGAGATTTTGTTAAGCCTCCGAAAATATATGCAAAATCGGAGGCTGCCGTCATGTTTCTTAACGAGGATGATCAGTGCCCCTCATGGACTGGTGGATGGGGAAATTATATCTGCCTCCAGAATGTAATTTATGGCCACTCGGACATGCTATTATTTTGCAGGACTAAGGCGGAATGGATTTTGCCGGATTGGGGTGGCGTCTCCCGTATCGATGTGGTGGCTAAGTAAATTGGTACACCCGATGTCAAATTTACCTTTACTTAAGACTTCCAAAAAATCTCGGAACAACACAAGCAGTTTTCCCTCTTGGGAGTCCGTCAGGTTAGCACTAGCCGAGCAAAGGGAGTAGATCGACCGTTCGTCGAGGTACGAACGCGGTTTGGATGTAGGAACATCCACCACGTGGCCCACACCGAGTCCCCCAGGAGTGCTCGTGCCGTATGAGTGAGCACAGTATGCTGAGGGATGACCGTAGTATGTAACCCTGCATTCAGACCTGGATGAAGTGTTCTCTGTCACCCGAAACGAGCGTCTGTGCACTGACTAAGTTCGAAGGTCCCAACAAAACCCCTGCTGCTATCGCGTCTGAGTCAAGGGGTTTCCGAAGATGAAGGGGAAACCAACATTTGAGACCAGGGCGGAATATGTACAGTATGCAACGCCAATGCCTGGATGGTAGCGCAAGCCGTACGCAACCGAGAGGGTGAGGGTAAGAAATACATGCGTTCCTAGCAAACACGGAATGGCAAGGGTTGAGGAAACCAAAATAGGAATATTCAATTTGACATCGCCAATACGGATCTGGGTGTCGATCCGGCCAATTAATCCCTCCCAACGAACCCCCATTAGCGGCGAAACACGGTATATCAATGGCTGCAAGAAATGTCAATTACCAGGTAGTATGTTAAAAATGATGTCCGAGGTGATGGTCGCCGATGCGCCTGTGTCGACCAACATCTGGACCTCGACCTCTTCTATGAAACCCACAACGGTGGAGGAACCTGCAGCCATGGCAACAACTCTGTGGGCCAAGCGCCTGATCGATGTTACAGTTACTCGACTCCCCGCCGACCGATGCATGACAATCACGCGAATTGTGATGGTGTGTGCAGGTGGCGAGTGGGGGCTGAGAGTGTGAGGTGCCACGACTTGCCTGAGTCCATCATGGAGCCGAGGGCAAGCACGGTGCCGAGGATCGTGGTCCTGCGATGTGGCGATGCGGGGCCTGGCAGCTGGACAACATATGTCCCCATAGGCTGCAATTGTAGCAGGTGATAGACGACACGTCTGGCTGTGGAGTCGTGCATCCCTGCTGGCGGGAGTCTCGCCGAGGCCGGCGGTCGTTGGACCTCCAGCTCCTTGCCTGGGTTGACACGAAGGCCCGGTCGTGCATCGGCTCCTCCGCAGAGTTGCTGGTGTCGCTGGAGTAGTGCAGGTGGCGAGGCTGGTGTCCCACTGGAGCAGGAGGTACACCTAGATGCACCTTGCGGCATGCAGGGAGCAGAAATTCACTGCGGGCATGACGATGCATAGTTTCTGAACCAAAGTCAGCAGCTTCTCCAACATCATCGCGTCTATGGCCTCGTGATCTATACGTGGGAAAGCGGCCCTGGCCAGGGACAGAAGCATGCTACGGAAAGCTAACGGAGTCTCCGACTCAACCTTCCTCCGGTTGTTGAAGCGATGTCGGGAGTCCGATGGCACTCCATAAATCACCTGCATCTGCTGAAGAGCTTGTTTGCAGCGTGGACCGGTCCGCTTGTGGAATTGTGATAAGGGTGGCGAGGGCATCATCATCTAGCGCAGCCAGCAGAGCTTAGAGCACCTCTGCCTCCGATCAGCTAAACATCTCCCGGTGGGACATGAAACAGCACTGGATAGCCACCCAGTCACCACCCGCAGCTGAAAATATTTTTGTGCTGGCAGTCGCTGGTGGATAGGCGGCGAGCGTCCCCTGAGCAGCCCCATAGCTTCGCTCTTGGTTGGAACGGCATCGCTAGCGGCAGGCAAGATGTCCTTTTCCTGGGTCCGATGCGCTGTCGATGATATAGCGCCGTTGGGACTGGACGTGACGTGCACCCCAGGATGCACTGCGTGTCCGGCGGAAGCTCTCCCCGTCGTGGCAGGAAATTGAAAAATCTTGGCGGGAGTCATAGGCGCAATGGCGGCAGAGTCCGTTGCTCACTGCACCGCATCCCCCACCCCCGCTGCAACCTCCTCGCTGTGGATGTCGCCGAGGATGGAGGCAGCAGCATGGAGCAGCTTCGCGAGGTGGCAATGCGCCTCCCGCAGTGAGCTGTGTGGCGGCAGTCAGACGGCGGGTGGCGGGGCGGCCAGCTGCCCGGCCGGCAGCATCTCTCCCTCCTCAGCCAGGGTTGCCGATCCCATGGCTACCTGGTCATCTTCGTCCCCGTCCAGGCCCCTGGTGCGAATTCTCCGATGTGTCTCCAAGGAGACGGAGCGCTTGAGGCAACACGTTTATTCAATATAACTGCGGAATACACGGGTCCCTAACACAGAGGGGTAGCGGCCCCTCTGCCCGATACCTAAGGAGACATAGTCTCCGGTCTAGCGTGTCCTAATCACTGGGACCACACTTACGTTTCTCTGGCTAAGGGGAGCTAGCAGGGTCCCGACCACTGGTCCACTCAGTCGCAGCCCTTAGAAGAACGTCAGTTCCGTGGATTTCCAGGGTCCGACCACTGACCCACTACAGCCCCGGCCCCTAAAAGGATGGTGGGTCTGGGGAAGATCTAGGGTCTTATCCTAGCTGGTCTTCTTTCATCAGCTTGACAAAGACTGCCAGATTGATCACGCGGTCCAGCTTTGATACTCGTGCCAGGGTCTCTCCGCCCCTGGCCACGCCCTCATTCTGGAACTCTCTATTCCCCCCCCCAATCCCTCTCTTGGGGCTGGGAGAACGTATTGTCCCAATGGCCCGGCTGATCCTACCCCTCCCGGGTTACCACCCCCCAGAGACACGTCTGCTACTACAGGTAAGTATACATAACAAGACGCTATACACAATGCCTGTCAATGATGCTACACATGTGTAGTGGATTCAACTGAGTTGCAGACACACTTCTTGGAGGCAACATATTTGTTAAAACCAATACACTGTGTACTACTCCTTAACACATTAACATCCTATGGTGGTGGACCACCAGGCTAACTACTCTAGTTACACTGGAGTTAGCCACGATGGACCGGACCCTGGCCTGGGTCCCGGTACACATGTTGGTTACTCTTGCAGGGCATAGAACATAAACGTATATTCTTCAGGATAAACAACAGCAGCCGGTCCCTATCGGGACCCGGCTTATATCCTCTGTGGCAGGGCTGGCTCCACCCTTGGCTCCGCCCACCTTCTAGAATCCTCTAGCAGGATCTAAACCCTGACACGTGACTACCCCTAGCCCACACCTGGAGGCCCTGTGTAGACTTTAACAGGTTATGAGTCCTTCGGGGTCAACCAGAGTGCCATGGCCCTTAGTAACTCCATTCGCATGGCTGGCACTCTCACCCCCTATCCTGTAGGGGGCGGCACTGCATGCAGAGCATGGTGCCTTCCATCGCTGTCAGTCGGCGCTCACCGAGTCCCTTTAGGGCCGGTATTGCAGCCACATATACGTGGTGCCCACGATGTATGTGCATACATGGCATGCTGTGCCTTGCTAGGGCTGGCATTACACAGTGATGTCCGCGATGTCACTACACATGTGTAATGACAGGGTGCCATCTGTTGACCAGGAGGGATAATCACGGATATGGGTGCGATATATAACTAACTATAAGGGGGGGCGTAACTGGGCTAAAGGTAAAAGGCAGGGTCAGTCGGGAAGCTCTTGGAACCTGCTCAAAGGTTCTCCAAGTGGGCGTGGCCGGAGGTGGGGCCTGACCACGCCGAGGAGTATAAAATGGGGACATGACCGATGGTTCGCGGCTGTCATGGGGTCCGGATCCTGGCTGCCATCACTGTCTTCGCCGTCATATTTCTTTATCATCCGGCCATGTGGCCGATCCGCCGTATGGCCCCCATCATCGTTGTTGCTATATTAGTCAGCTAGCTATATAGTTAGACGCCGACAATGGAGCTGTATGGATGGGTCAGCTATGCGTAGCTCGTATATATACATGTAGCTCAGTGATTGTGCCTGTAAGTGTGAGAAATAAATAAGGAGCCCTCTACACGTCGTGTCTCAGAAGTCGCTCACTACACTTGCATTGTCTTTATACTGTTAAGCCTATTCTATTTTTTTAAAATCAAAAACAGGATTCGTTTAACTAGACACGGACCCCAACAAATGAAAAAAACACTCTTTGCAGGTCTAGTCTAGCAGCTCAACCAATGGTTGAAATAACATTCTTGAACTCTGAATAAACTAAACTTTTTATTTTACTAGGTAAGGCCCACTTGGCTTTCCTTAAGAGGTTTTTGGGTGAGATCACGTAAATATATAAATGTGTCATTAAAACCCGCTACCACCCGACAGAGCCAACTACTAAGGGTTGTCACGTCAACAGAACAATCCAATTTGTCACTAGTACAGCACAACTGTGTGCTGGAGAGCCAAGCCACAACATTTACAAACTGTGCCTGACATTTCGCCAGTAATTACAACTAGCTTCATCAGGCAACAGCCAGATTTGTGGAGAAGTCTTACTGTTTCGTTCCTTATATAGAGGCATAGATGTGTTGACCATCCTTCTGTGCTCTTGCACAATGATGGAGGGGGGGGGATTACTGAGGCAATGTACATAATGCATGTGCATTATGGGACCTCTTTGAACTTGTCCTTCTTGTCTCTTGTGTTTATTCAAATAGCCCTACCAACGGTAATCCCTATTGAAGTACGCTGCCCTTTGTAGGCATACATTTCAATAATGTGTTATTTGATGATTCGCTTCCATGCAGCACTAAGACAGTAGCTATCTGAACGGTTAAAGTTATTTTAATTTCTTTCAATTTCGATAGATTATCCAATTAGTTTTGGCCATTAGTAGCTAGTATTGCACAAAATCAATTTGAGTGTCCTTGTTGGCACTCTATTATAGATGATATTGGTCAGGAAAGCCTATGTTGCTAAACCACTTAGCTATGTGGCTCTTTTTCAGCAGCGACCTGGCTATCACAAATGATAGTTCAATAACCTGGCTTATGTGGACATTTATAATCACAGCCAAATACTCTGAATGTGTGATGTTGATTCTAAATGTAGAGTGAAAAACCAGAGGGCCCCGGAGAAAAATCCACGTGTACATGAGGAAAGAGAGACGCAAACTCCAAATATAGAGCAGGCGTCAGGTGCCACCTGCAAGAAGGAGCGCGGGTCCTGCACGGTGAGGACGGCGAGCAGCTGGTTGATCTCCTGCTCCAGGCTGCGTGCTTTGCTCTCGTAGCGAGTGATATCCGCCTGGATGCGGGACAGCAGGGAGCGGCTCTCCTCGTCCACGTGCTCCAGGGCCTCCCTCTCCTCCTCCCTCAGCCGCTCCCTCCGGCGCTCAAACTCTCGGCTGTTCCGCGCCTTGGTCCCACGCACAGACTCCTACACAGACAGTGCCGAGTTGTTGAGTCACTCGTAAGGTGTAGTGGCATAGTGCTGGCATAAAGGGGAACTGTGGTGTGCGGCAGTACTCACATCAGCAGGCCAGGATATATACGAGAGGGGACATCTAGGGGAAAGATCACAGAATGGGCCCATCAGGTAGCCTCGGGAACCTGCAAGAAGGTTCCAGAAAGGGGGTGTGGCCGGGGGCGGAGCAGGCCACGCTGAGAGTTTAAGAGGAGACCCTGTGGGGGACCTCGTGTCTGTTGCTGGAAGTGGGATCCCCATCATGCTGCTCAAGTCCTTCATCGTGATATCTCGTCGTCATCACCATCTCGTCATTGTCTCCGTCTTCACCATCCCAGTGGCGCCGCTAGTCAGACAGTCTATCAACTGTTCTAAGTAGTGCCGCCAACAATAGACGGTCGTACTAATAATAGTGTGCACCCACGTAGGGTGTTGTGTGTTACCCCATTGGTCCTTGTTAAATAAAATAAGTGCCTCTAAGTCGCACTGTCTCCAAGTTGAGTCACTACACATATAATTATTGTTACCATACCTCGATTAAGTACACGGAGGTGGGCGACATGTGCATTTGAAGCTGGGGAACATATAAAGCACGGGGAGAATGAGAATGGGATTTAAGGTGAAAATACCATAGGCAAGGGAATTATATGAAAAACGTCTGTCTGTAGCTACACGTTGCTGAGTGTCTATCTGGGGAAAATGAAATGTATCTTTATGGATGTCATTCACATCTGTCTGTCTGTCTGTCCCACTCTGGAACTACCAAATGGTGCATCAGAGGGAAACGCGAATTAAACCGAAATAAATTATTTTCCAAGGATATTCCCAGGAAATTGTGTCAAAGATCTTTGAATATACAGAACAAATACATGTCACAATGCTCTATGGTTTTAAATAAAAATGTGCTGAAATAGACCGACAATGCTGATTTCGAAGGCAATGCTCACGTCCACTCCCCCTTGCACTCAGGCTAAGTTAGTCCGATTTAGATTTGGGGGAGCCAGAAAGGAGGAATTTCAATCTGCCATAGCAAGCATCGTGGTTGTGATCAATAAAGAAATTAACAGGGCAAGTCGCCAACGCATCATCCAGCGTGGATCGATTCCATCCCACCCTAAACCAAAACTGCTGTCATGTTGGAAGTTGCGTCATAAATTAAGTTTCTGTGTTGTTCCATGGTGGCCTTCTAATCACGTCGTAAACGTGTTGCGAATCTGGCCCTCCTAAACTGGTTGTAATGTTACCCACATTTTTTGCTGATATGTAAAAATACACAAATCAATATTTAATTGAAGATTCAAGTTTCAGAAAAGTTATGCACTCCAAAAATTGGCTTTAAAAAATTAACCCGTAAAAACTAAGTTTTTCACTATAAATCCTTTATATGTGTGGCATCGGTTTCATTTTATTATTAATTTCTGTTTTTCTTGAGTAAGCAAGCAAGAGAGCAAGTGAAGTTAATATAAAGGATTTAAAAATGAAAGATCACCTCTTGACATGCCCCGTATATTCCCGAGGGCACTAGCGTTGACCCATTTTACCACTTTCAAGAACCTGGTGGCTTCAATTTAACTGCTCTATAAATAGTCTCCACTGTACAGCGTGGGGGCAGGGATTTCATGCCATGTGCTTAGTCAACATTTGCATCATCATGAAACGGGCGGCGAGAGTCCTCTCGTCCTCTGGCTTGAGATTGCTGCCACCTATGGTTCAGATGATTGTCACCATTAAGCAATAGGTAATTAAATATTTATATATTTTTCCATAAACAGTGTAAAATTTTGGAAAAAATATTTCACGAAAATGTATTGTCACGCACAACAAGTCTGTGTGCAAAATGTCAGCTCGATTGGATCACGGGAAGTGGGTTAAAAAACGACCGAAAGATTTGCACGGTCCTAAGCAAGCAAGCACGCAAGCACGCAAGTGTAATGTTCTTGAAGGAGACGGAGACTTCTTAGAGGCCACACGCTTTTATTCACCAAATACTTGCTACACCTAACACAAGGGGTATACGGTCCCCTTACCGTTTATCCTGACGATGCTACAGACTCCGGACTTGCCGGCTATCTTCCCCGCTAGCCTAGCGTCCTCCGGCTGGGACCTAGGGGAGGCACACTGACCCGCCGCTGGCCCGGCGGGTCCCCGACCTCTGGTCACCCTCACAAGGGCGGGAAGGCTGGGAGCCAGGGTCCTATCCGGGACCTATCTCCCCTGACCACTGGTTACTCTGAGCCCCAGCCCTGACAAGGGCTGGAAGGCTTGGTCCAGGGTCCTAGCTGTCTTCAGCCGACTTGGGTCTTCGTGTAGCAGAACCTCCCATGAGCTCTCAGCGCTCCGGCTTTTATACCTGTTCGTGGCCGGGTTAACCAATCCCCGGTCACCTCTTGGACCCCTCCGATTGGTTATTCCCAATCTGGCGTTTGGATCCTACTTCACCCCATTTGACCCTAACTGTTTGATTGAGCGGGAAAACCTTGTTTACCAACTGCTCCCTCACAACTTGCGAATAGCGAGTAGTTATCACCACTACACAAGCAAGCAAGCAAGTGAACTTAATATAAAGGATTTAAAAAGACATCCGGACAAACACAGGAACGAACTCACAATTTGCTCTTTTACAGTTTTACGTCGTTGATTTTGTAGATTAAAAGTAGGCAGCCAGCGAGTTGTCATTGGGAAACGATTCTCTTGAAATCCACATAGCTTGCAATTCACCGAAGTTATATCCCACGCCAATGCGTGGGGCATTGCTCGTCAATGATAAGAGCAAGGTTTAATGAAATACGATTCGTAGGAAAACCAGAAGAGGGACTTGTGTGGCTGCCATCTCTCTCTGTACCTCGACGCGCCGGTAGTCGTCCCTGAGCGCCCGTGTCCGTGACGTCGCCTGATTCCTCTTCTCCTCTCTCCTCTCCTTCTTGATTCTGAGCTCCTCCTGTGTGTGGTAGATAAATAAATAAATATGCGGTGCTCACCATTGGTGGATCACTGATAGATCATCATCCCGCATCTCTGATTAGCAAGGTTGGCTATGAAAGAAGTTCAACACACATAGACACATCTGTTGTCACTATATTTCTGCATACGTCTCTATATTTATACCTTTCCCACGATTATATCACGACTACAATATCCGTTATGTATTGAGACGAATAATCCAAAGGGAACTATCGTGGAGCAATGCAATATCCTGTGAGACATCATCGACAAATATCATGTACATTCTAGATTTGAAGCCTTTCATGACTGCAAGGATCTATAATCTTTGGTTCTTTCGGTAAAGTCGTGTAGATGAAAAAAATAAAATAAAAAATAAATCACGACGTTTCAGAAGCAACACAAGCTTCCGTCATCAGGTGGGACAACCACAGCAAGAAACAAAATTACTGTCGTGGGCAAAGAGCTGTTTGTGACAAGCGATTAAATAAGGTAAGAAGGGGGGGGGGAGGAGCCAGGGAGGAGAGATGCAGGGGGCAGGGGGTGTGGAGTGGGGGGGTATTACCAGGTGAAGATGCACGATTCCCGGAACTGGGTAATGAGCTGGCCTGGGAGGGGGAAGGAATAGCGATTTTACTATTTGAAGATGCACGATTCCGGGACTGGGTAATGAGCTGACCTGGGAGGGGAGGAGGGGGAGTAGCGTGCTATAGAAACTGGGAATGCGCGTATGGAAGCAAGATATAAAAGCAATTTAAGATTTTACCTGGTTAATAACATCCTTCCAATGATTGCTCAATTTGAATCCATCCTCTCGGTTGAAGTTATGTCTGTTTTTGTATATCTTGATGGCTTCATGAACAAACCTTTGATAGTAGCCTGACGTAGTAGTAGGTTTTTACCCTTTAATCTGGTACAAAACTAACACCTTTATACAAGGCATCATGCTTGCAATAACCACAACACAAGTAGTCAAAATGCAAACAAAAAGAAACAACTCTGATGATGATAATGAAATGCACTGTCCTTGAAGTTGATTGGTCCACACCCGAGACAGCTTTCTTAGAGCCTAGTTTCCATTGGTGTTGGACCAGATGACACCAAAAGGCGTACAACTCAAAAACAGTGCACTATCAGAGTATTGAGAGCTCAGGGTAAGCATTTAACTTATGAGACCTCTTCTTGGTTCTTTCGGTAAAGTCACGTAGAAGGGAAGTAATAAAATAATAAAAATAAAACATAATAAAATAATTCTCACGACGTTTCGGCCACAACACAAGCAGCCGTCCTCAGGTGAA
>CM025637.2:1553842-1574792 GCA_014621495.2 Entosphenus tridentatus
GTTTTATTTTTATTATTTTATTACTTCCCTTCTACGTGACTTTACCGAAAGAACCAAGAAGATGAATTCCTGCAGTCACGAAAGCTTTAAATCGAAAAATATTCGGACATTTAAGCCACCCTGCCAACTCGACCTATACAGAGATGTTTGGTCTCAACAGGAGCTCACCTGGTCGAAGTAAATGTCACGACCTACTAATGTTAATCTCTCAAACTTCTGTAACAATGTGGATTACAACAGAACATTACACTTCACCTGTCTTGTCTGTTGCGCTTTTTCCACTGTGATGACTCTGTGTCCGGAGTGGTCTCCTTTGACGGGGCAGACTGAGCAGACCGGGATTTTGTCCTGTTCACAGTAAAGAATGAGCTCCTCTCTGTGCTCCCGACACCTTCGCTCATCCAGGTTCGCGGTGGGAGCCACCAGGACATGATCACTCAGCCTGGGATTCTCTACATGAGGCTTCACGTGTGTCGCACAGTAAGACATTTCACATCTCAGGCAGGTTTTCACTGCAGGAGTGTGGCCATCACTGCAGTTGTCACACACGACGGCTGTGGCCATTCTGTCTCCAACTCTGAGCTGCTCCACCAGGTTGGCGAGGGCTATGTTCTTCCCTAACTGGGGTTGCACAGGGAAGGTTTCTCGGCACTACCAGGCGGCCTCCAGGCACCGCAGGCAGAACGAGTGTCCGCAGGTCAGCGTGGAGGGGCAGACGAACGTGCCCAGGTAGATGGAGCAGCACAGCTCACTATCCATACTCTCACTCGGAGTTGCGCTTGCCATGAGCCATAGCTTTGCTCCGATCACTTGCTGTGTGGCTATGAGGGATGCTCGACCAGGACCTTTCTCTTATAGCGAAGGTGAAGAAGGAAGTAAAATACTTTTAAAAAATGTTCATTGTCGTCATTGACATCACGAGACACTGCCTGGAATGTGAACCTACATCGTATGTGCACAAACACAATGCACACAGCTACTGTACTCACCTGTTTAGATTTAACTTTAAGGAACAAAATATCAAAGGAATCCACTCTTTTAAAAAATACATGAAAAAAATATATATTATTGTTGATAACATAAATCAAAGAGGCTAAGCTGTGATAGCGCATTCGTGAAATGAGTATCGAGAGATAAACTAACCTACCACAGCTCAGTGCACAAGTCAGTGTCTATGGAAAGACAGAGCAATGGATTGGGTGCCAGAGTGGGGAGATGCGATCTCCCTCACCTGGTGTACAGGAGGACCTGTGTTTTATCTGACTCTGGCTGTATATTTGGAGTTTGCATCTCTCTCTCTGAGCATGGTCGCGTGGATTTTTCTCCATGTCCTCCGGTTTTTCTCTTCACATTTAAAGTCAACATTACGTGTTTTGAGTACTTGGCTGCCATACATGTCCACGTGATAAGCCACTCCATTGCGCTATCATTTGTGCCAGGTCGTTTCTGAAAAAAAGCTACATAGCTGAGTGGGTTTTACCTGCAAAAAGAAAAATATTTAATATAGTTGTAGATATCTCATGATGTCCTGTAATTACATCTAAGGGTAATTATCCCAATGCGATGAGTGGCTTGAATGTCATCACGGCATCTGAGATGTAATTTCTCTGTAGACTCATGTGACCCATCCTGAAATCTTGAGCCTTTTGCTTGCAGTGTGAATTTATCACCAACTCTACCTGCCTCCATCATCCATTTTTGGCGATGTTACCATCTCTCACTCTCACCTTGACAGAGACTGGAGATTCCCGTGTCATTCATTCACAGTCCCACGAACTGCTTATTTTACCTGCGTTGTTGTTTCAGATTCAAACGCACGCACGGTTATTGAACACGCATAAACATGAAGCACAAATGGCAATCGGCGTTCACCATTAAGCGGCAGCGATATCACTACGCCGATTGGTGATGTCACCACACCATTTGGTGATGTTGTGGAGGCCGGCGTCCACCCCACCGCCCTCGCCGGGCAGGTGGGGTGCGACGTCCTCCCCCTCCACTCCCTTATCCACCGCATTGCTCAGCTCCCGCAGGGCCCCCGTTGATTGGGTGATCGGTCCTCCCATGCTAGTGTCCTCTCGGAGAGACATGGCTAAAGCGCTGGCTCATCACGCACGGGGTTACTTCGCGTATGCCCACGCACACCACCACTGATGCAAAGGCGGCTGCGCGAACGCGCGCGCCCCTGCTGACAATTGTACTTTAATACACCTATGTCCCACGACTAGCGCGAAAGCGGCGGCGCGAATGCGCGCAAACGTCTGTAGCCGGTAATATGCTGATCCGCTTCCATACAAAGGCGCGCCGGCGGGTGGTTAATTGCTGCCCCGCAACCACACTAAGACACGCTCTAAAGCGGCAGCGCGAACATGCGCACTTCTGCAGGCGGTTTATAGCCTAACTGGTGCACGCGCTTTCACTAATGCTACAGTGGCAGCACAAACACTCGCACACCTTGAAGGTGATTATTTTAACGAGCGCGCATGCTGCGGCTCTGTCCTCGCCACTCGTTCACCCACGCAGCTGCTCCACACAAACAAATCACACTGCACCGAAGCTCTGTGCTAACGTTCATTCACAGCACAATTGCACACTACTCGGGGGGAAATTTTCGCTAGAAGAGCCTAGCCTAACTCTGCCTACGTACCCAGTCACTCAAACGTCCTACCACGTAACTCGAAGCTGTACTCAAAGCGTCCGGGGGACGCTGTGAGTACAGCTTCGAGTTACGTGTCGGAGGGAGAAGGACTAGAGAATAAAGTTTACGTATCAATGCCTCGTAGCAGCACTCGCTGGCATCACACGGATGCTGCGAAGGGCTCGAGGAGGCATGACGGCAGGGAGTGGGTCTTGACGGCCCGGAGGTTGAAGACAAGAGACCTAAAATCGTCCTGGGCCACTCGTTTTTTTCTTTAAACTTCAAAGGCCTAGAGTGACGTCGCACCGCGCAGTCAATCATGCACTTACCTGCGCCATTGCGCCTTTTTTTTCTCTACCGAGGCGTAATCCTCTCACTTCAAAGGGCCGGGATGGCATTTGTCCCATCCGACCAATCGTGCGCCTACCTGTGGTTACTGCCCCCTATTTACCGCGTCCTTCCTCGAGTGCCACGGCAGCAGTACCGGTCACCCATTGTCCCTCGTTGCCCATTGTCTGGAAGGACGCCTGGCTTAAGCTTTTCTTGCTTAATTTTCCACCCTCCGTCCTCCCCCCAATGTTGTAACTCATTGTGGTTGGCCCAGTGAACCTTTTCTTTCTGCGCCCATACAGTTTTAAGCCAATTTTAGAGGCATCGCAATGTAACCTGCCCTGCGAGGATCGGCCAATCTCCTGGTACCGGGAAACCATAGGACTTTCCCTCTAGGGGCCCTTAGGATTAAAACCCGATGTGCCAGGCAATCCCCCGCCAGGACACTACGTGGGTGCATATGCTGCGTGTGTGAGTTTGCTCAGGGTGGGGGGTAGTGGGAAATCGCGGAACTTGCAGAGTTGCTCCGTGGTCTTGACACCATAGTGTCACCAAGTCGCTTAGCGGTGTCACCATGCCACTTGGTGATATCGCCATATAGAATCTATCCATTTCCCCCACCCACATTTTACCCTTTGTATTATCGTCATTACTTCATAAAATCAATTAATCGAGTCTTGATCACTTCATAGAGCAGTGTAGTCCCTCTGTGTTAGATAAAGGCCCACAAAAGTGGACATCACAGAGTCACCTCTGAGAAAACTCCACAATGGGACCTCTGGTCCACGGGCACAGTAGATGGCGGCAGTTTTCCCACACACTCTGCATATGAGAGTAATGTTCGTTGCACATACGCCAACTGGTGTTGGTTTTTTTTATTCTGAGAGATAGAATATAGTCAAGTGCCAACATTCAACGTAATGGGATTTTTTGTTCAGTAATTGATAACTGTACATAGGTGTCTAGATTAAGCTTTAGATTTACCAACTATATTGGTGTATTAGAGTATGAAATGGCATCGCAAACACTAAAATCATACAGATGGTAAACATTATTTCACTAATAAAAAATAAGAATCAGTGTAATAACGTCAATAAGTATTGTGTACTGTACATGTCCTACAAGGCGGCGGTGGGAGATGAGGCATGGAGGAGCTGCTGCGCTCACAGTCCCGGGTCTTAGCGATGCCCTTGGTCAACGTTTCTGTGGCGAGGATTCTTTTAGGTGGAGCCTGAGATTCTGTCCTGGTCTCGTGACTACTCACCAGGCTAACCAGACCGTGATAACATTGGGCAAAAAACATCTAAATAATAAATTAAAAAAATCGTGACCACGAATCGTGATAATGGCTTCATGGGTGGGGGCATCTGATTGGCTCAGAGTGTACGACGCTCTCATTGGTCAAGCAAATGATGGTGGCAGGTACATTTCCTCGTCCAGCGCTGTTGTGTATCCTCATTTGTAGAGACTTCGTAGATTTATTGATTTGATGACTTTTTGTTGATGTTAAAATGTTCTCCGGTACAAAGAGCACGATAACAAATCGGCGTTCTCCGGGGGTCGTGTTCAGCCGGTTCTGCCAGTATCTCTTCTGTTTCTAAACCAGCTGAAGCCTCCCACGCATCACGCGACTTCTGTGTGGCCATCAGGGCCAAATCATGGTCCCGTGAGGCCACTGGGCACATGTCTTTTGGAGCCCCCTTCCCCCCGCTTTCCTATATTGGTGTCTTACTTGCCTTCCTCCTCGCAAAATCATCCACTAGATCGTCAAAAATATGTTTGACAAGGTCTGACTCTATTGACATAAGTTGCAATGGGCTGCACCGTGTTTGGCACATGCTACTCCGCAGCTCATTTTTTATTCTGCCTAAAAATGGGAAATGTTACACAAATCCGAAGTGCACGAACACTGACTGCAAATTAAGTGCCTGCAATATCTCATGCAATTTAGTTGGGCACTTCTCATCCTCAGAGTCAGGCATGCATGAAATACTTGAATTGGATGAGTTGGTTGGCAAAGTTCATTTGCAGGTCTGATGGATATGTAGCGGAGAGTACATTGACCTTTTCCACTATGACATCACTGTTAGACACCTGATCTGACATAAACAGAACTCCAAAAAGACTGGTCAAACGCTTGTAAGGGTCCAAGCAATGTTCAAGGCATGCCACTAGCTTATCAATGACCACATAAAATGTTTATATTTTAAACTTCTCCCTCGCCTCAAGTATCACACCTGGCTCTGATCTCTCATGTGCAAATGTTGTGCGTTTCCTCTTTCGCTGAAGATCGTGCTTATATAACTGAGAGACACATGTCACATTTAAGGCTGCCCTTTCAAAAGCCTCAAACTGGTCTCGCTGTCCCACCACAAAATCCCTCAACGAAGACAAAAGCTGAGCTGCTACAGAGATGTCAATGCCAGTTTTCTGTAGGTGCATGCTTGTAGCGTGGAACCGGTCAAGTATGATGTCCCAGAACTGTGCGATGAACACTATCTCTAAGGTGTCCAATTTAGCACGTAGTCCAGCGGCCTCAATTCGAGTATCTCTTTATTTATTATCATCATTGCACATATCACCGAAGGCCTCTCTAAGGTGGGTGTAATTTCTCCACAGTGCCTTGGTTGACTCTGCCAGAGCACTCCACCGAGTACTGGACAGCGATTTTTATTTCAGTCTGACATCTGTCTTCCGAAAGACTTTCCCCGAACTTTGTGTGGATGAAGAGCAAAATGTGTACAGTGACTGCAACATGTTAAAAACTCGTCAGCCTCTGGGCTACTGCCGTCTAAGGTGTTAACACCAACTAGGTTAAGTGATTGTGCTGTGCAAGGCACATATTCTATCAAAGGTTTTTTTTTGTTTCAGTTGGGCCTGTAGCCCATTGTCTTTTCCTGACATGTTGCTTGCATTGTCATATGACTGACCTCTACAGTTTGAGAGGTCCAACCCAAGGCCCTCCACCATCAAAGTCACATGGTCTGCTTAACTTTTACCAGTGTGGCTCTCAATTGGCTCAAAGCCCAGGAATCGCTCCACCACATTCCAGCTGCTGTTAACAAACCGGAATATGAGAATCAATTGGTCCACATGTGACAGGTCTGGGGTAGAGTCAACAATTATTGAAAAATATTTGGCATCCCGAATCTCATCTGCTATTGATTGGCGAGTTTTCTGACCCATTAGCTCAATGAGTTCTTCACATATTGTAGATGACAAATAGGACACTGTGCGTCTTCCGTTTCTGCCAAACTGTTTAATAAATTCAGCTAAGAATGGGTCAAATTGTGATAGCAATTCTATGATGCCAAGGAAATTACCATTATGGGTTGACCCAAACCGTTCATCATCCCCCTAAATACAAGTCCTCTTTCACCAAAGAACTTGATAACTGCTACAACTCTTTTCAAAATGTCCCTCCAGTATTTTCATTCCCTATCAAGTTGCTGCATGAGATCTGCATTTTTAGCACTGCTCTTTGTACGCTGGTGCAAGGCAAGCATATATGATCTGTGATCTGCACTCGTATTCTTTCAGAGTGCTTCCAGTCACGAAACCCATGAATAAAGCCACCGAGCTTGCTGGAGAACAGTTTGCATGCAAGAAGAGTACACACAACCTGTTGACGGTGAGTACAGTAGCCACTGTCTAGAAACCTTCTGCCCATTTGGCAATATACAGTTCAGAAGTTCATTGTTGAAACCTATAGTCTTTCCACCAAGTGCTCTATCTCGGACTGAGGCTGGGTATTTTTCACTGCGGTTTTGGAAGGGGACGGCTCCTCTTTCAATACGCACTGACATAACAATGTCACTGGAAGTGCTTTGCCATCATGCAGGGTCAGTGACCTCAAAGCACCAGGAATGGCTTGGTTGCTGATTTGATTCTTGTGAACTGCCCAACTGCTGCTGAGGTGAAAATGATGGTTTTTGTATACCATTAACTGTTAAGGGCTCGCCTTCAAAGGATGGCTCTGGGAGAGTGACAACATTACTGGAAACTGAACTGTTGCTAGTTCCTTACTCACAGCTGACAATAGTGCTGCTTTCATTATTATTACTATCAGAGGGTTTTTGATAGAAGTTGGCAATGAGTGGAACACTTTGAGCAAAACTACCTCTCTTCCAACTCTTAGGCGTTTTAGGTAAAGTCACGTAAGTAAAAATAAATAATATAAAGTAATAATAAAAATATAATAGAAATAATAATATAAATTAAAACATAAATCACGACGTTTCAGAGGCAACACAAGTCTCCGTCATCAGGTGGGACCGTCACAGCTGAATTTACTGTATTAAGTGAGGAAAAAATCCAAGAGGCAATCCCTTAAATACAAGTTAAAGGGGGGGAGGGAGGGGGGAGGGGCTTGTTTAAATGTGGTAGCCAGGGGTATGACCTGATGGTCCTGGGGAGCCGGGCTAAAAGAGAACAATGGTGCACATCGGCTCATGGTTGTGGCCGGTGTTAGCTGATAATAAGCATAAAAGGAAGCAACACTTGGTAAACGCTGGGGATGTCAACACTCGGTAAAGTAGAATAGTACCTGTCAGATAAGATGGTACAAATATGTGTAGTTAACTCTTTTTGACATGGTTAATGACATCTTTCCAATGATTACTCAGTTTGTACCCATCATCACGGTTGAAGTTATGTCTGTGTTTGTATATCTGGATGGCTTCGTGCACAAACCTCTGATGGTAGCCAGAAGGTTTGCAGAGCACCCTGGTATCGGAAAAGACAATCTCATGAGAACCCACAGCGTTGTAGCAATGATCAGCAACGGCGGAAGACTCAATTTTGCCGTGTTTCAGATCTGACTTGTGCTCGCGGACACGATCAGAGATATGACGTTTCGTTTCCCCAATGTAACAATCACCACAGCTGCAACTCAGTTTATAGACTCAAGGGTATTGCAAGTCAGGAATGACATCCTTCACAGATGGAATTAGATCACGGATTTTATGTACTGTACTGAATCGGACTTGGATCTTATGTTTGTTTAGAATTTTGGAGATATTTTTGGTCACGCCTGTTATGTATGGCAACATGATAGTTTTGATCGGAGTTTCAAGTGGCTGTTTCTGTATGGTGGGAGAAACAGCTTGGCGGATGGTGCGGTCAGAGTATCCGTTCATCATGAGGGCCTGATGTACATGTCTTAATTCACTGGCCAGGTGGTGTTGGTCAAAAATGCCATGAGCTCTGTGGTATAGTGTTTTGATGAGATAATTATTTTGAGACGGGTGGTGGTGGGAATCAGGTTTCAAGTAGGAATCTGTGTGGGTGGCTTTCCTGTAGACAGAATGTCCCAAGGATCCGTCAGGTCTCCTCTCAAACAGAATATCTAAGAATGGTAGTTTGCCATCTTTCTCCACTTCCATGGTGAATCTGATGGATGGGTGTCTGGAATTGATGTGGTCCAGGAAGTGGTTCAATGCTGGGAGGCCATGTGGCCAAATGACGAAAGTGTCATCCACATACCTCTCCCACAGGGAAGGACGCAAGGTGGACGTCTGGATGGCGTCTGATTCAAACTTTTCCATGAACACATTGGCTATCAATGGTGACAAGGGGGAGTCCATAGGGGTACCCTCATTCTGTTTGTAGAAGGTGCCATTCCAGGTAAAATAAGTGTTGGTGAGGAAATGCCTAACCAGCGCAGGTACAACCGAATTCAATACATGTTGGATCAAGTCTTCAATTATTGTTAGGGTGTCAGGTACTGGGACTTTGGTAAACAGAGATACCACATAAAAACTGACGAGGATATCGTCAGGAGATAGTGTCATGTCCTTGACCATAGAGACCAATTGGGTTGAGTTAAGTACTGCTGAAGAGGTCTTGCCAGTGAAGGGAAGCAGAGTATCTGATAGAAAATGGGCTAGTTTGTAGGTAGGAGAGTTGATCGTGGACACGATGGGCCGTAGTGGGGTGCCTTCTTTATGTATCTTGGGAAGACCATAGAATCTGGGAGGTCTAGCAGCCGAGGGTTTTAGGGAGGGACGTTTGGTTGGTTCGATTAGGGAAGTCGAACTCGTGATGATCTTGTTGGTTTTTGTCGTTAGGCTGTTAGTAGGATCGCTTTTAATTTTGGAGTAACTCCCATCATTGAGTAGATCCAGGATTTTGTTGTTGTATGAGCCTTTATCCATGATGACTGTAGCATTGCCCTTGTCGGCCGAGAGGATGACTATATCATCTCTCTTTTTTAGGTTCACAAGTTCAGAGCGTTCGTTTTTGCTAATGTTGCTAATGTTAAGAACGCTAAGAAACCCATGCTGGAATACCCATCCTTGTAGCCCATTCCAGCCTTGTGTAGGTCTACAATCTTGTCCCTGACATCCTTGGAGAGCTCTTTGGTCTTGGCCATGGTGGAGAGCTTGGAATCTGATTGATTGATTGCTTCTGTGAACAGGTGTCTTTTATACAGGTAACAAGCCTAGATTAGGAGCACTCCCTTTAAGAGTGTGCTCCTAATGTCTTGCCTCACGGCAGATGTGGAGCGTACGTTCACAGGAAGTTCCTGTTTCTTGATGCTAATTTTGGTCACGTGACCAGGAAGTGACGATGTTAGAATTCCACTGTACCATGCGGGCGTCGGCCATCTTCTGATAATTCAAAATGGCGGCACGCATCGCACCTCAGTGAGACCACAGCCGCACTTGTCCATTGTGGGAGCTTAAGAAGCATTATCTGTAAGTTGTTTATACTCCTATAATATTGCCAATGCTGTTGTAATGTTGAAATGACCGTTATAGTGATGTAAATGCCTTTATGGTTCCGTTAAGTTGTTGTAGTAAATACGAGGCCTAGTTAGTAACGAAGCCTGCGACTTTCCTTATTGTGTGATGTTACTTGTGATTGAGTAGGTCGAGTCAGACTTGTGCCTATGTTGCGATCCTGAGAGTAAAAATGACGAAGTATCTCATCCACAGTTTAGTGTTAAGTGTAATGCTGTACATTTGGGGTGCAGTGGGATGAATACACGATGTGCCTGTATACAACGCACCGGCTTGTGCCTTTGTCTAGCTGTTCAGTGGTAATGTAGGGGCCTGGTCCGTCCAGGATCTATTGTTATCTAAGACAATGTTCTGATGCTGTGGTGTTCATTGTGTTGGTGTTTCCCGATTATAACAGATGCTGTATCTGTGTTTTCTCACCAGTTTTACCTTGTTACCATCAATAAATGACGATTGGAGTCGGACGTTCATCCTGGCTCCGAGGGTTTATTGAACGCAAGGTTGTCTACTCGACTAGCGGTGCAACGCAGCGCACAGCGAGGCCGAGATACCTAATCTCAGCTCGTTACCTGTATAAAAGACACCTGGGAGCCAGAAATCTTTCTGATTGAGAGGGGGTCAAATACGTATTTCCCTCATTAAAATGCAAATCAATTTATAACATTTTTGACATGCGTTTTTCTGGATTTTGTTGTTGTTATTCTGTCTCTCACTGTTCAAATATACCTACCATTACAATTATAGACTGATCATTTCTTTGTCAGTGGGCAAACGTACAAAATCAGCAGGGGATCAAATACTTTTTTCCCTCACTGTATGTGGTGATGAGCAAGCAAGCGGGGTCTGAGCTGGAAAGGAATTCCATCCACGGACGTAAGCATATCAGCTGTGTTAATGGGAAGATTAGGGAGAGAGGGATTAAGGAGGGAGATTAGCATGAATGTGCTTCCGTCGCCGCATAAGAGTATCATGCCCGCATATGCGCACAACAGTAGTGATAATGAGAGATTAGCACCATGAGAGTGAAATCCAAAGTACGTGAACATGAGAGTGCAATCCAAAGGATGTGAACATGATAGTGCAATCCAAAGGGCATGTGAGCCTGAGAGGTGCAATCCAAGGACATGTGAGCATGAGAGGGCAATCCAAAGGACATGTGAGTATGAGAGGTGCAATCCAAAGGACATGTGAGCATGAGAGTGCAATCCAAAGGACATGTGAGCATGAGAGTGCAATCCAAAGGATGTGAGCATGAGAGTGCAATCCAAAGGGCATGAACATGAGGGTGCAATCCAAAGGACATGTGGGCCTGAGAGGTGCAATCCAAAGGACATGTGAGCATGAGAGTGCAATCCAAAGGACATGAACATGAGAGTGCAATCCAAAGGACATGTAAGCATGAAAGTGCAATCCTAAGGACATGGAAGCATGAGAGTGCAATCCCCCTCTCTCTCTTCCCCCCTTGCTCCTCCGGTCTACTAGCACTTGTTTATGTTTCCCCCCGTGTCCACACTCAGCTTCCCACTTTTAGCCCCGCTCCCTTCCCCCCCTCCCCAGCCTCACGTCCTCTTCCCCTAGCGCTCACGCGCCCCCCCCCTACCCCACACCCCCCCTCTCTCTCTCCCCTTGCTCCTCCCCCTTTCTTACCGATATAACCTCTTGCCACGGCAGCTCTCTACACCTGATGAGGATCGCTTGTGTTGTGATCGAAACGTCGTGATATTTCTACCTACGTGACTTTACCGAAAGAACCAAAGAGTATAGATTCCTGCAGTCACGAAAGCTTCAAATCAAGATTACATTACTGTAGTGTACCACACAAGAAAACAGGCATCTGTCTGTGGCTTTTCCTACCAATGGCAGCTAACTAATTTCTGATAACAAGCTGAATCATATGGGAAGCTAGCTATGGAAAATGCCTTATATAATTGCCTGACATCGAGAAAATTATGTTTCTTGAAATTCAAAAGATAACTGTCTCTCATTGGCTGAACAACCAACAAAGGTTTCTGATAAGTCAGTGAAATGACTTGATGGAGACGATGCACATAGGCCACACCCCATCTATGGTTTATGGAAAAAAAGAATGGGGTTTTCATGTATCTTTAAGTATGGATTGGGTCTCTTATATATGCGTTAGTGTATGAAAAAATACAGCTTTTGGCATATTTTTAATGTTTCACAAAACCGCGGTGTATTTTTAATAATTGATTTGTCAACGGCTAACTAATCTCTCAATAAACAACGAGCCCTCGGTCTCACTAGCTGGCTTTTTAGTGCAGCTAATTTGGTTGTAAGAGCAGCTAGCTAGCAAAAATGGCAGCTAACTAATTTCTGATAACAAGCTGAATCATATGGGAAGCTAGCTATGGAAAATGGGCAGCTAGCTAAAATGAAGGGATAGCTAGTTACGGTAAGTCAAATAATGAACGGCTTGCCACAATATGACGCCCTTCAAACTGTCCTGTTATGCAGTATTAACTGACTTGTTGGTGAATATTGTATCATTTCACAGCATATTGTAGCGTGCTAACCAGTGGCTCAGTTGTACAGAAGCACTGTACTCTCCGAGAGGCTCTCATTTTAAGCATGCACTGTAAGTGGAATGGAGTAACTTCGCGCCCCAGGGGCCCTAGTGGTCAGCTTACGTTTAAAACACCAAGGGGTCTGTGGACCCTCATATTGTAAGCGCCGAAGGCTCTGGGGGCAGTAGTGGTCAGCTCACGTTTTAAACACCAAGGGGTCTGGGGGGTCCTCACATTTTAATCTCTGATGGGTCTGGGGGGGCTCTAGTGGTGAGCTTACATTTTAGACACCAAGGGGCCCGGAGGCCCTTACATTGTAAACATTGAGGAGTCTGGGGGGCCCTCGTGGTTAGCTCAAGATATAAGCACCCAGGGGCCTAGTGGTCAGCTTGTGCTGTACGCACTGAGGGCCCTGTCGTTCAGCTTCCTTCGGAAGTCTTAGGCCACACACCGCGCGCGGCCTGAGGCTTGGAGGCCCCCTGGCCATAATCACACACACATAATCACACGTACATACCCCGAGACCACACGTAATTAATCACATACACACATTAATAATAATAAAAAAACAATTAACACTGACATTTTCTTTATGCTTAGCACACGTTTTAGTGAATAACAATGAATTGCATACATATTCACGTAAAAGTTTTTAATGATATCAATATTTTCAAATATTTTTTTTTAAAATTAGAATATATTCAACAGGGGTCACCACACATCTAGACCACGTCTGTACAAGGCACGCAATGAGATCCCCCCCACAACACTGACAGCAGTGGTTCTTAACGTTGACTGCAGCCTTGCACCCCTTTGGTTCTCAATCGTAAAAATGTTTAATAATGTTCAAGTTCAAGTTCATTTATTAGGTATAGCCCTGTGAGCCATTCGGCTCTTGAATCGGGTGCAACCGCAACAAACAAAAAACATGAACAAAAAAACATCTTAAAGTGAATATGTGACTGAGTGCAAACAGAAAATCCAAGAAAAGACAGCAAAATATTGCAGGAAAAAACACCGTACACCAACGCTGTGTGCAAAAATCTCAGTGGGATGCAAGTCAAACAACCAACAACAACCACAAGACAACTTAGATTAAGGCCATCAGTCTAACTCTGTACTACAACAACACAAACATGGCCAAACCAATACACTTTTCAAAATCACCAAAATAAAGCCATGAAACCAATGAAAATGTTAATAAATAGCTCGTGCGTAATTTGTGTTTCGATGATTTACCTTCTAAAAAAGTGTGGCCACGTCTCACAGCCCCCCAGGGGCTGCGTGCACGCCAGGTTAAGAACCACTGTCTACAGGGACTGATCTCCGCTCATAAACCACGAGACCCCTGAGGTCTACGGGTCGCCTCCTTCTAAGGACTCCGACGTCAACACTCTGTTCGTGAGGTGATCGGGTGGGTGGGTGAGTGGGTGGGTGAGTGAGTGGGTGGGTGATTGAGTGTGTGGGTGAGTGAGCGGGTGCGTGGGTGGGTGGGTAAGTATGTAAGTTTATTAATATGTAGGGGAGTGAGTGGCTGAGTGGCTAAATCACCCTTTATCCCCCCCTGCCAAGCCCTGCCCGTCTACCCTGCAGAATCTGTCTATTTTCTCCTTAAAAAACGCGGGGTGCATTGATGGTGGGACCCTACAGATTCAATTCGCAACTTTATAAGTGAAAATTGTTGTTGTTGCAGTGTCCCGATAATGTACACAGCATCTATTACAGCAGGAAAAAAAACATTGAATAGCAAAATCAAATATTTCACCTTCTTGTTTTGAGTTTCATTTTGACACTCGCATGACGAAACTTCTGCTTTTTTACAAAAACAACGATTCAGTAAGGGATATTCCAAAAAAGTTACCAATAACAAAACTAACTAATACAAAGGCGCCTCTACTTATGAACGAGAGACGTTTCCAGAGGTCTGTTCGTATGTCGTCACACATGTGGAGCGTCCATATGATTGTTTGTATTCGCTTGCAGTTACTGCCGAGTTAGGGTACCTGTGATGCCGCCGCCACGAAGCCGTTCAGCGGACGGCCCACCCCGACCTCGCCACCACCAACAGACGGAGCCGACCCCCGCGTCCCCCTCACCTCACCTCACATAAACACACCCGCACGCATTTCCCCCCACCCCCATAGAGCTCCGAGGGGAAGTCGCCTGGCCGACTGGTTTTAATCCGAGAAGTCCTTATCGGGATAACTTTCACGGTTTCCGGCGACCAGGGAATTGGACGACCTCCCCTGACACTACTTCGCGGCGCTGCGACCGGCATTAAGATTGCCAGGTCGCGGCGAGGGGCCACTCGGCCACTGCGGTTGAAATGCACCCCCCACACCCATGCACGTATTGACGAGGCAGGCAGGTGAGGGACGGGACGGCATGATTAGCATGACCGCAGGGGCTCTTGCGCGTAGTCGCTGATGGTTAGGATAATTACGCTTGAGCGCGTAGGCACCATTAATAGGGAAATTAGGGAAGTTAAAGAGTAAAAGCCGAAATTACGAATAATCAAGGGGGGCGGCTGAGGGGCATAACGGGGTGCTCGGGAAGCGCTGCGGCGCGCCACAACAAGCAGCGCATCTCATTGACATAACAAAGGCGCCCGGAAGCCGCCGCGCGTGCCCTAGGTGGCGCGCGCCCATTGTTAAGGAAAACTTGGAATGCAGAGCAACGTGGGGGGGGGGGGGGCGACCGGGTTTTGAACGATAAAAGGGAGGCGCAAACAGGTAAACGCTCTCTTGCTCCGGAATCCGCCCACGGGACGCTCTCCAGCCCAGCCGCCCGGACGTCCGTGTGACGCGTCGAGGTGCGCAGTGAGGACGAGATCAGCGGAACGCCGTGGGTACCTAATCGTGAGTAAGTGGAAAGGGGATATTGGCAAGGAGACTAGAGAATCCAGAACCGCTTAGTATCATAAGCCGATAAATAGGGAATAGGTCCAGGGGTAGTAGAATAGGCCAGCCTCATCGATTCACACTGATCTACCATCAATTCCCAGGGATCCAAAAATAAATCATTAAGAGCTGATCGTGGCCTCGCGTGATCTCGTTGAGAAGTACGAACGCGTGTGGTGCAGTTTACACAGTGGTTCGCCACGTGGGAGCGCTGCGCAGAGCGGCGCAAGAGAGGGTGTCGCGTGTGGAGCTCTGTGTGAGTGTGGTCGTACGTTCGCTACGTATCTGATACAGGTGCGCATTGGTAAAGTGAGTATTCGGCGTGAAGGCGAATACTGCACAGGGCTGTAGACGGGCATACGTATACTCCGGGAACAGGGGATGCAGGCGGTGGAGACCCCGGGGGCCAGAGGCCCCCACAATGTAGTGTCAGAAACGGGACGATCCCCCGCGCCCCCAAGGGAGAGAGGCCCCCAAACCCAGGTTAAAGTAAAATGCACATTTACGGGCAAAGGAATTCCATCATGGAAATCGTTTGCCCGCAGCATCAAGGGGGCTAAAAAGGTTAATGGGTGGACAGATGAGGAGGCATTGCAGCAGTTAGAGCTACATTTAGATGGGCGGGCAGCTGACTTCGTAGAAGCTTTGCCCGCAAGCGCACAAACTCGGTGGGAGGAACTAATGTGCCAACTCGAACAGCGCTTCGGCACGTATGACGAGGAGGAGGCGCAGGCGGTCTTAGAGGCACACCGCCACCAACCCGGCGAGGATCTGCGAGATTACGCTGAGGACGTACGCACGCTGACCCAGCTCGGGTACCCGGAGTACGAGTCAAAAATAATTGAGGGCCTCGCCGCCGGTAAAGTCCAGCGATATTTGGCATGCACCCCGTGGTGGCAGCCAAATGTAGACGGTGCACGCCTCTCCTTTAACACCCTCGTCGAGCGCGCACGTAAATGCGAGAACCTCTCTGGTGAGCGCGCGTAGCCTCGAGGGAGGGGACGAGAGTGCGCCGTAGCGAGCCTACTCTCCGACGAGGAGGAGGAGCTCGCCATCGCAGTAAGGGAACGGGCAAGGGAGCCCCAGAGACCCAGCGAGACAACCCCGGGGTGGGTAGCCGGGTTACAGGCCGGCATGGGAGATATGATAACCCAAGTAGGTGAGAGGGTAACCCAAGTTCGCGAGGAAGCGAATAAAAATATGACCAAGCTGCAGTCCTCTGTTGAGACCATCCAGTCCGAGATGGGGGAACTAGACTCCACGGTAGGAGGGCTAACTGGAAGGATAGCCCGACTAGAAGCAGAGTATGAGCAGCAGCGCACTGGAGGAGGAGGGAGTGGGCAGAGAGCCCGCTACAGAGCCGCCACCCCTCCCCGGACGTGTTATGTGTGCGACCGTCGAGGGCATCTCATGAGAGACTGCCCTCAGCTCGCCTGTGCGAGGCAGATGCATAGGTCAAACACTAAGGCCCCCCTAGAGAGGGGACCACCGGGGGATGAAATCAACGTAGCCCCGACCCAAACAAGCTGTAATAATAATAGCGAGCAACGACAGCAAGGAACGCGGTGACCCCTGGCGACTGGCTGTGGGAGCTGGTGGCAGGAATCATGGGGGCCACGTCCCTGGTGGAAGGGCAGGTCAACGGGCGGCGTACCCGGATCCTGCTAGACATGGGGGCGGTGGCCTCGCTCGTGAGCGCGGTGCACTGCAGCATGATCGGGGTCGACGTGAGCCGCCTGCAGGCCCCGGACCGCGCACTGCACACGGCGAGCGGAGCTGGAATGGGACTACTGGGGAGGGCCACCCTGGAGGTCCACATAGGCAGCCAGGTGTGCACCCAGGAGTTCTACATGTCGAGTGTGTTGTGTCACGAGTGTATTGCAGGCACCGACCTCTTAGAGCGGCTGGGACTCAACGTGCAACCCCGCCAGCGATGCGCCACCATGGAGAGCAGCGGCGAGCGGATTCCGTTCCTGGGACGAGAGCCGACGCGCCCCCGCTTCGCACCTGTGGCCGCTATCCTGGCGACGGCAGTCACCATCAGGCCGCTCACCGAGATGCTGGTGCCGGTGGCAACATTCGCCACCGACCCCGCGCTCCGACCATCAGGGGAGGTAATGCTAACTCCTCACCCAGAGTTGGCAAAACGGTATGGGGTCGTGGGATCCACCACGTTGGTAAACGCAGATGGGGACCGATGGTTTATGCGGATGTTTAACCCTCACAGTACCCCGGCGATGCTGCGACGGCGCACCCCGATAGCCACCGTACACCCCCTGCACGCACGCCACTCTGACGACTCGGGTGTTCGCACTCTGGGCTGAGGACACCGGTCGTCCCGAGGGTGACCAGGACCTGGCCTGGCGAGTCGGTCCGACTCCCCGAGCCGAGGTCGTTCCCCTGCTCGACGCGTTACATGTACCATGGGCAGATTTACCTAAGGGAGAGGCCAATCAGCTGCGCGAGTTACTGCAGGAGTATGCCGATGTGTTCAGTGAACACGACTCGGACGTGGGTCGGACCGACCTTGTTAAGCACCAAATTGACAACGGTGCAGCCCGACCCATCAAACTCCCTGCGTACCGAGTGGGTGCACCCGAATGCGCCCAGATCAAAGAGGCGGTTGGGGACATGCTTTGCGATAACATAATTCAGCCCTCGGCGAGCCCCTGGTCAGCCCCGGTGGTACTAGTAACGAAAAAGGATGGGTCCACCCAGTTCTGCGTCGACTACCGTAAGTTGAACGCAGTCACGCTCGGCGACGCCTTCCCCATACCCCGCATCGACGACACTTTTGACAGCCTCGCCGGAGCGTGATATTTTTCCACCCTCGATCTCGCGTCCGGGTACTGGCAGGTGGAGATGGCGGAGGAGGATCGGCCGAAAACCGCATTCACCACCCCGATGGGACTCACCAATGCGCCCGCGACGTTCCAGCGGCTGATGGAGTTGGTGATGCGGGGCTTGCAATGGGAACAGTGCCTGATTTACTTGGATGATGTGATAGTGTTCAGTAGATCTTTGTCTGAGCACTGGTCCAGGTTACGAGAGGTGTTCCAGCGACTGCGAGCGGCTCATCTCAAGCTCAAGCCACGTAAGTGTTACATCGCACAACGCGAGGTGGGGTACCTCGGGCATCGCGTCAGCGAGGCAGGCGTGCGCACCGATCCGGAGAAGGTACGCGCCGTAGTGGAGTGGCCACGGCCAAGGAATCTGACGGAGATCAGATCATTTTTGGGGCTTGCCACCTATTATTGTCGATTTGTAAATGGATTCAGCGAGATTGCACGCCCCCTCACCCAACTCACTTCCCCTAAGCACCCCTATCAGTGGACGGGGGCCTTCCAGACGGCCTTCACCACTCTCAAAAACCACCTCACCCACGCCCCCACCCTCGCTTTCCCCGATTTTACCACCGATTTTATTTTGGACACCGATGCCTGCAGCAGCGGGCTGGGCGCGGTGTTGTCACAGGTGCAGGATGGAACGGAACGAGTCATCGCGTACGCCAGCCGGACCTTGAGTGGGGCCGAGCTGAACTATTGTGTGACCCACCAAGAGTTGTATGCCGTGATTTTCGCATGTAAGCAGTTCCGGCCGTATTTGTATGGCAGGAGATGTCGCGTACGCACTGACCATTATGCTCTGCAGTTTCTTCTTACATTCAAGGAGCCGCAGGGGCAAATGGCCCGGTGGCTGGCGCAGCTGCAGGAGTACAACCTGCAAATCGAGTATCGTGCTGGCCGGACGCATGCAAACGCGGATGCCTTATCGAGGCGGCCCACGGTGTACACCGAGACAAGGCCGGAGGAGGCCTGCCCATGTTTCACCTGGGGATGCTGCCTGCAGGCAACGGACCCCCGAGAGGACGCGACCACTAACCCCCCCCCCAGCGAGAGAGAGTGCAGTGTGCGCCACAGAGACCCCTACAGGTGGCACCGAGGATCCCGTCGACCGCCCGGCAAGCGCGGGACCCACGGCTCGGGGCCCGGCGGACCACCCCGCCCCGATCGGACGGATCCAGGAGGACATCGGCTGCGCCTTCCCGGGCCTGAACGACGAGCAGCTGAGACAGACCCAACAGCGGGATCCGGATCTGGCGGCGGTGGAGGCGGCGCTGCGGGAGGAAAAGAGCGCCCTACCAGGACCCTGGAGCGGTTTGTATGGCCGGTTGTGTGTGGAGAACGGAGTGGTATGGGAGTTAGCCGAGGCTGGCCAGCCGGGGTGCATCTGTGTTCCTGCCCAGGTGCGACCCCAGCTGCTAGGGCTGGTGCATGACCACCCGCTCGGGGGCCATGACGGGGAACGACGCACACGAGAGACCCTGCGTCACCAGTATCTCTGGCCCAAATTGGCACAAGACGTGGCCGCCTGGGTACAGGGCTGCCGCGCCTGTCAGCAGTGCGGGCCGAAACCGGCACGATACCAGGTACCCCTAAGGCCGTTCCGCGTCAGCCGCATGAACAAGCTGGTCGGGATCGACCTACAGGGGCCATTCCCACGATCCCATCGAGGCAACCGGTATATCCTCGTAGCCGTAGAGTATTTCACCCGCTACCCCATGGCAGTGGCCATCCCTGATAAAACGGCCTTGGTGGTGGCCCGGGCATTCGTGGAGCATTACGTACTTAAGCATGGGACCCCCAAACGAGTCCTCACCGACCAGGTTAGCGAGTTCGAGGCCGAGTTGTTTCAAGCGCTGTGCCGAGAGTTTGGAATCCAGAAGGACCGAACCACAGCCTACCACCCCCAGGCGAACGGTATGGTGGAGCGCATGAATCAGACCTTAGCGGGGAAGCTCAAACGTATGGCGGCCGCAAATCAACGGGATTGGGACGAACACCTCCCCTACACCCTGTTCGCCTACACCACCACTGTGCACACATCGACGGGACAAACCCCGTTCCTAATGATGTTTGGTCGTGAGTCTCGTTTACCCGCAGACCTGCTGTTCGGCGTTCCTTCCACCCAGCCGGAGGAGGGAAGCTGCCCCGTGGAACACCTGATGGAGACCCTGCGAGAAGCCCGAGGCCGAGCATACCCGCAAGGGGAAGCCGCGCATCGTCGGCAAGAACAGGGCGTCCGACCCCACATGGAACCCCCCTTATTCCTGACCGGCGCTAAGGTATGGCTACACACCCCTCGCGTCGGGGCCGGGCAGGTGGGGAAACTGACGACCTACTGGCGGGGACCCTAGACCATGGTGCAGCAGATCTCCCCCTGGACGGTACTAATCTATGGCGGGGAGAGGGGTCGAGAGACGGTGGTCAACGTCCGCCGCTTAAAACCATGGAAAGCGGCCCCGGCGAGAGAGAACCCCATCACCCGAAGGCCCCGAAATCCCGGGGTACCCGCAACCCCCGTGTTTGGGGGCCTCGCACGCTACATGGGCCCCGCCAGACGCCCCGATCCAGTCAGGAGACGGCGCGGACGATGGCCCCTAAACCCTTCTGCTGCTGAGTTTGTGCCCCAGCCCACAGGTGCCGGAGGACAGGGAGAGCCGCTGGAGTGGAGGAGGAGGCGCCGCAAGAGCTACAGAGGACGGAACCGCCTGCCCTGAGACCAGCCATGAGGTCCGGACGGATCCCCCGGACCCCGCAGCCTTTCCTCGTGGGCGCGGCCCAAGCAAGGTGCTCCAGTCAACCCGAGACGGGGACCAGCACCTCGGGGGGCTATGTGATGCCGCCGCCACGAAGCCGTTCAGCGGACGGCCCACCCCGACCTTGCCACCACCAAGGGACGGAGCCGACCCCCGCGTCCCCCTCACCTCACCTCACATAAACACACCCGCACGCATTTCCCCCCCCCCCCCCT
>CM025637.2:1604585-1623501 GCA_014621495.2 Entosphenus tridentatus
GAGGTTGAGTAGTGAGAGTGAGTGGTGAGGGTGAGTGGTGAGAGGTAAATGGTGAGTGGTGAGGGTGAAGGTGATTAGTGAGTAGTGAGGGGTGAGTGGTGAGCGTGAGTGGTGAGCGTGAGGGGTGAGTGGTTAGGGTGAGTGGTTAGGGTGAGTGGTGAGCGGTGAGGGTGAGTGGTGAATGGTGAGGAATAGTGGTGAGGAACAGTGGTGAGTGGTGAGGGTGAGTGGTGAGCGTGAGTGGTGAGGGTGAGTGGTGAGGGTGAATGGTGAGTAGTGAGGATGCTTGGTGAGTGGTGAGTGGTGAGCGTGAGTGGTGAGAAAGAGGGGTTAGGGTGAGTGGTGTGGGAGAGGGGTGAGTGGTGAGGGAGAGGGGTTAGGGTGAGTGGTGAGGGAGAGGGGTGAGTGGTGAGGGTGAGTGGTGAGAGAGAGGGGTGAGTGGTGAGGGTGAGTGGTGAGAGGGGTGAGTGGTGAGGGTGAGTGGTGAGCATGAGTAGTGAGGGTGAGTGGTGAGGGAGAGGGGTGAGTGGTGAGGTGGTGAGTGTGAGTGGTGAGGGTGAGTGGTGAGGGTGAGTATTGAGGGTGAGTAGTGAGGGTGAGTGGTGTGAGTGAGTGATGGTGAGTGGTGTGAGTGGTGAGGGAGAGTGGTGATGGTGTATATATTTTTGCCTATGATGACAGCAGTACATGCTGACGTTTTGTATGTTAAATGTAAAAGCTAAATGTGTTAATGTGTGTGTCTGTGGGAAATGTTAAGCAAACTTGGCGACACGTAAGTATATTAAACGGGAATAGGGAGATTCTAAAGTAATCTACAACCTTCGATGATTCCTTAGTGCGATTCAAAGAATCGATTCCTGGCGCGTTTTATTTTCATTGGTATGTTATGTTTAAAAGTTGTCAGGAGTTTTTTTATTATATTTTGCCCCGGTCAACGCCGGATATTTCCCGTTCGTAGCAGTTTATATCGACTCTATAACCAACTTATAATAAACGGGAATCGGCCGATTCTAAAGGAGTCTACAGCGTTCGATTCCTTTGCTCGATTCAGAGAATCGATTCTTAGCTCGGCCGGGTTTAAAATTTAAATTACACAGTTGTATTTTCGTTGGTATGTTATGTTTTAAAGTTTTCGGAAGATTTTAAATGTATTTTACCCCCGGGCAACGCTGGGTATATCGAGTTTATAGCACAAAGTCTTCGCCTGACATGTGTGGGGTGTCGAGGCCTAGTACCGTGCAGAGCCTCCGGCCTCGCCTAGATTGCCCACCCGGCCGAGGCTGGGTGATGGGGCCGCTACCCCCCCCCCCCCCCCGCGCTAAAATAATACTGTGTAATCACTATAATGTTATTATCTACCGACCCTATAATAGTAATTGCGCACATTGGGGTGGGGGGGGAGTGAGGAGGACGTGAAACTTTGATGAATTTACCTCAGCGTCGCGTGTTAATGCGTGTGCATATTTTTAACGTGAATTAAAAATGGCGTCCACCTCACGGCGACGGCGTTGCCGCCCGTTGCCAGGGGCAACGGCCCTCGCGCATGCGCAAATGCGTGCCTCGTCACGTGCCGGTCGGCAAAAGTAAATAAATAAATAAAGAGAAATCGCACTAAATCGATAATCGGACCGATTTAAAGTTTAGAGACAAAAAATCGGAAATGCCTATTCCCACCGCGGGGCCGGGGGCGTGCCCGCCGGCAAATTTTTTTCGTCCTAAACCCCACGGCCCGAGCGCCAAATCCCTCGCAAGCGAGCGTACGCAGACAGACAGACAGACAGATGGACAGACAAAAAGTGACGTTTATAGGTAAGATAATAGCAGTAAGTACCCGGCGTTGCCCGGGCAAAAAAGGCAGACACACATGTAGAATTACACACGGCCATCGACCCACACATATAGAAACACATCGACTTAGATGCACACACACATATGGTTAAGCGCAGGATGGATCGTTAGCAGGCCAGCCTAAATGTTTTTAACCGGCAAAGATGTTCCATTAGGGGAGTGCACGTTTTGCAAGCGTAGAGAAGGGAGGGAATTACCATGGCCGAGAAGACCTGGCGCTTCATGCGGAGCGAGAGACCAGGTAGCGTCCACACAGCTTAATGCAGCCGATGAAAAGATAATGGCGCCTGACTGATTTGGAGTGAGACCTCTGCTGTTAAACCGGAGCCGGTCATGAGCACACTGGCCAGGTATGGGAATGTCGGCAATCTCTCCACAACTGCCGCATCACCAATTGTGAGTTGTGGGGCTGGATTGTTCGATGGTATAAAATACCCAGGCAGGTGCTTAGTTTTGGTGGGGCTGATGTTGAGGCCCCACCTCTTAGTGGCAAGCTCCAGGTTCAGCAGCGGTGAGCAGCAATCACCAGAGCATCGGCATACATAACATGGTTGAGCAATAGGGAGGCATCCCTTGACCGCACCCGGGCATCGATCAGCCTCCCATTGTATCTGTACCATATGGTAATTCCACCGGTATAACCATTGAAGGCTTCACGAACTACGTGGTCAAAAGATATGTTAAATAATGTGGGAGCCAGAGGACATCCCTGTCACACCCCGAGGTTTAGAGGGAATGGCTCTGACTGACGGCCACGTAGTTTGACGCAGGGCCGCTCACCATCATGAAGGTCCTAAGGATCGTGAGCAAAGGGTGAGGGACTCCGAAAGCATGAATAACAACCCAGAGGCCAGGCCTACTGATGGTATCATAGGCCTTGACCAGGTCAATAAAGCGCATACATTCACTAACACGCACACATGGACCTACAGACACGCAAAGAAATGGACTTACACTGGCTCACATGGAGCAACGCACACAAAGCGACTAACACACACGCACATGGACTGAGAGACACACACATATCGACTCACACACAAACACATCGACTTACACACACATATATGGACTCACACACACATAGACATCTACTTGACATACACACGTGGAGTTACACACACAAATCGACGTACACACATACAACGACTCACACATACACACCGACTCACACACAGACATACGTGGACTGACACACACATATTGACATAAACACACATATGTACTTACACACACACATGGACTGACACACACGTACATATGGACTCACACACGCATAGACATCCACTTGAGATAAACACATGGAGTTATACACACATATATGGACGTACACACATACATCGACTCAGACACACACACATGGAATCAACACACAGACATACGTGGACTAACAAAGATCCCGCATATAGCCTTAACAGACTGTAGGGGCAAGTGCTGTTAGCGAGCACCTATGAAGGCCGGAACGGTACACGAGGGGGTGGGTGGCCAGCACCACGCTCGACCGCCTTTGTCTCCCTAGTGGCAATGTTTACACACCGCACCAGGTACTCATTTGAGGCTGAGTCGACCTAGGGGAGGCCCGGGACCGGTTCAGATAATCGTCACTGGTGTTGGCCGTGAGCGGGAATCGAACTCGTGTCGCCGGGTTCATAGCGCAGCGCGCTAACCACTACACTACCGCTAACACACACATTGACATAAACACACATGTACTTACACACACATACATAGACTGACACACACATGGATTAATACACACATATCGACTCACACAAACGCACTGACTTACACACACACATCGAGTGACACACACACATGTATGGACTTACACACATGTGGACTTACACACACACATATGGACTGACACACACATACACATCGACTGACACACGTAGACACACAAATGCACATTGACTTACACACTCAGATGGAGCCATGCACACACATGGACTAACACACACATGGACTAACACACACACTGCGACTGATACGCACACAAATGGACTGACACACACACACAAACACCTGTACGTACACACACACATAGGGCGTTGTCCGTTTGAAAAAGACAGACACATGGACTTACACACAGACATGGACCCACACACATAGAAACCCATCGACTTACACGCACACTAACACATATGGACTCACACACACAGACATCGACTTTAGGCGCACGCATGTAGTTTCTGCACACGAACATTATAATAGTAATACAGTATTAGGCAACTTATTCGTTTCATAATAGTGTAATAAATCTCGTTGAGGCGACTTCTGGAATCCGTCTTTTATTCAACTTGTATTACAGCTTTCCTTCACGCTGCTGACAGGCAGCGTGAGAGGGACAGAGAGAGAGACACACTGCCACGTGGCAACCCGGAGCCCTGCTCCCGCGTGGCCCCCTTCCTCTGTTCGTTCCCGTTCTGACCCCGTGTCGCTCGTCTCCACCCCTATTTAATACCCGGGTCACGTGGTACGTTTCCGCCAATCCTCGTTAGCCTCCATGGAATATTCCAGGCCCCCTCGTAAGCTCCCGGGACCACGCCCCTGACTCCTCTCCCCATTGGCTGTGGCCAAAGCCAGCAGAACCAATCCTTACAGCTGTCACCTTTCCATTACATCAGGGCCACGCCCCTAGGCTTCCCCCCATTGGCTATAAACCAGGACCGGCAGAGCCAATCATCATGACGAGTTGTGATACGTCAGTGAGCCAGATATATCTTCACATTACAATTGTAAAGAATGAAGCAGAGTTATGTGCACACAAACATTATCATTGTAATATTTGTAAACTTATTTGTTTAGTAATAGTAAAGAATAAACTTGAGTTGTTAGTGAAAGATTCAATAAAATTGTACTTTACATTGGCGTGGTGACGCGTCGTCCCGTGCAGAGCCCGCGGCCTCGCCTAGATTGGCAAGCCGGAGGAGGTGAGACGTTGCCAGGCTGCGAGCTGGGCCGCTACCCCCCCCACCACCATCCCCCCACCCGAGGCAGAATAATACTATGTAAGTGCTTAAATAATATTAAATTAATATGTAAGGACTTTATATCAGTAACTGCACGCATTGGGATGGGGGGGGAAGAGGATATCACACTGTGAAGAGAAATCGGCAGCTTGATGTGTATATCTATTCCATGTTAAAGGCGTAAAATAAAATGTCTGCCGTGAGCTGGAGGCAACGCGCATGACTTGGCAGGGTCCGCCCCCTCCAGGCAATTGTCGTGAGTTGGTACGGTCGACGGCGCGCAATAAGTAAATAATTAATAATAGAAACGGCACAAATGCGTTAATTAAACTACTTTAAAGTTTACGGATGGGAAAACGGAATAGCCTATTCCCACCGCGGGGCTTAGGGCGTGTCGCCCGTCAAATTATTTTCTCCGTTAGGCCACCATCCGAGAGCCAAATCTCCCGCAAGCGCGAGCACGCGGAGACTTTTATATATAACTAGCGGTGAGTACCCGGCGTTGCCCGGGCGAAAAAGGCAGACACGCACATGTAGTTACACACACAAATCGACTGACACACACACATAGAGTTACACACACATATCGCCTCACACATACATACATACATAGACTGAACAACAACAACCGCCATTCGCCAGTAAGTGGCGGTGACGTCACCACAACGCTTGTGCCAGGCTATGTGCACCTTGAGGCCACGTAAAGTGTCGAACACCCGCTGGTAGGTCACGGGGCAGACCCAAATGGCACAGGTCGACTGACTGAGACGACTGGCAGATGCACCACCTGTGCCCCCTACTGTGGCAACTTGCTGTGCTTCAGCCACCCGGCGCTCCACTCGTTGTTGTGAGCGTCGCTCCTTCGCTCTCCGTTGTTGATGGAGGGCGACTGCCTCCAACTGCCCAGTAGCGTCCTTCAGGAGGCTCCTCCACAGAGGCCGATCTTGAAACGGCTGGTAGCAGTCATCGGCAAGTTGACTTAGCTCCACGTCCTCCTGTACCACATCACTCCATGTCTTCTCTAGCCCGTGCGGGCCGTTTAGCCCCCTCGATCCGGCCGAACAAAAGATGTCTAGGCATGCGGTGTCTGGCCATGCGGGCTACATGACTCAGGCAACGCAGCCTTACCTGGCAGAGGAGCTCACCGATGAGACTTTGTCCACATCTTTCAAGGATTTGTGAGCTCCTCACACAATGCAGCCTGGTTAAATCCAGGATGGATCATAGGCAGGCCATCCTAAATGTTTCAACCGGCAAACATGTTCCATTAGGGGGGCGCAAGCGTAGAGAAAGGAGGGAATGACCGTGGCCGAGAAGACCTGAAGCTTCGTGCAGAGTGATAGACCAGGTAACTTCCACACAGTGTTACGCAACCAATGAAAATATAATGTGGCTCGACTGATTCGGAGACCTCTGCTGTTAAACCTGAGCCAGTCATTAGCACGCTGGCAAGGTATGGGAAACTCTCCACTGTCTCCACAACTGCCCCATCACCAATTGGGAGTTGTGGGAGTGGAGTGTCCGATGGTAGAAAATACCCAGGCAGGTGCTTAGTTTTGGTGGGGCTGATGGTAAGGCCCCCACCTCTTGCTGGCAAGCTCCAGGTTCAGCAGCAGCACCTCGAACTCCTCCGAGTGAGCAGCAATTAGCAGATCGGCATACATAACGTGGTTGAGCAATAGGGAGCCATCCCTTGACCGCACTCGGGCATCGATCAGCCTCTCATTGTATCTGTAGCAGATGGAAATTATAGCGGTACAGCCATTGAAGGCTTCAGGAACTACGTGGTCAAAAGATATGTAAAATAATGTGGGAGCCAGAGGACATCCCTGTTGCACCCCAAGGTGTAGAGGGAATGGCTCTGGCTCACGGCCACGTAGTTTGACGCGGGGCCGCTCACCATCATGAAGGTCCTTAAGGATGGTGAGCAGTGGGTGAGCGACTCGGAAAGCACGAAGAACAACCCAGAGGCCAAACCTACTGATGGTATCATAGGCCTTGAGCAGGTCAATAAAGCACACACATGGACTAAGATGTACACATTGGCCTACAGACACGCAAAGAAATGGACTTACACTGACTAACATGGAGGCATGCACACACAACAACTAACACACACGCACATGGACTCAGACACACACATATGGACTCACACACACAAACACATCGACTTAGACACACACACATATGGACTGACACACACATACACATGGACGTACATGGCCAGATGACAGACTGGCAGACCGTCGCAGCGTCATAAAAGCGCAGCAAAAAAAGGGAACATTTAGCAACCTAAAAATAAAGAGCTTTGTGCACACAAACATTATTATATTAATGTTTGTCAACTGTGTTTAATGATAGAAAACATTGGACTTGATTTGTTAGTGCAAGAAGCTTGGAAATGTGTACTTACCATAGGCGTGTTGAGGCCTTGTGCGATGCGTAGCCCCCCTCCTGGCCTACATTGGCGAGGCGGCGGAGTTGGCACGTTGCCAGGCTAGGGGCTGGGCCGCTACGGATCCCACACCCGTGCAAGAATAATGGTATGTAAGCAGTCAAATATTATCTAGGGAGTCTGTAGTATAAACTGGACACATCGTGTTGGGGGGGGCGAAGAGGACATGACACTGTGAAGAAATATCCGCAGCGTCATGTGTGTATGTGTTGGCTGTAAAACGCGTAAAAGGAAATGTCCCCCCGTGAGCTCGCAGCACTTGGTAGGGTCCGTCCCCCCCACGCAATTGGCGACAGTTGGTACGGTCGATGACGAGAATTAAGTAAATAATTAATAATAAAAACGGCACAAATGTGTTAATTAAACTACTTTAAAGTTTAGGGATGGGAAAATGAAAGAGCCTATTCCCACCGCGGGGCTTAGGGCGTGGCGCCTGGCAAAATTTTGTTTACATATAGCCCACCGTCCGAGCGCCAAATCCCCCGCAAGCACGAGCGCGCGGAGACTTTTATAGGTAAGAGAAGAAGAAGAAGAGAAGAAGAGATATTAAACATTTTTACGATTGAGAACCAAAGGGGCGCAAGGTTGCAGTCAACGTTAAGAACCACTGCTGTCAATATTGCGGGGGCCATCCCATTGCGTGCCTTGTACAGGTGTGGTCCAGATGTGTGGTGACCCGTGTTGAATAAATAGATTTAAAATATATATTTTAAAATGTTGATAAAATAATCACGCAAAAAATGCATTTCGTTAAATATTTTAAAGTATGCAATTAAATGTGATTAACTCAAAATGTGTGCTAATTGTAATCAAGAATGTGTGTGTTAAACATTTTTACGATTAATGTATGTATGTGATTATATGTTAGTGATAATGTGTGTGTGATTATGTTTCACGAATCTTGATACTAAAAATGATTCTCTCTCTGATTTTATGATTGTTGCTTTAACATTTGTGATTCTTGCTTTAACATTTATGATTCTCGCTTTAACTATTACGAGTGTAATTTTGGCAGGTCTCTTGATTCAGATCTCACCGCAGGAGACAGTTCGTCATCACGACAATGATGCATGAGTTTAGGAAAGAAGCACTTTGAAACCTGTTGTTAATCTAAGCAACTTTAATATAAATTTACTCTAATATCCAAACTATTATCAGCAGAAATTCATAGCAACGACAGCACCCATGCAAATATACCTACTCATCAATTCGTATTGAATGTCAAGAAACAAGTAATGGCTAATATTCATGATTACGTGATAAAAACAATAGGCAGACCCTAAAATCGCAATATTAGTATGGAATGCATGTCCCAAAATATGCTTATTAAAAGGTTAGAAGCATCAACAATCAGATCTCACGATCACGTGATCAAAGAATACCTACAGGCTAACCCATAACAACATAATTAATGTCAGCATACGTGTTCAAAAACATCATCCTGTTTGTTGCAAGAAAAAAGGGAAAAAACTATTCTAATATTTTGGTACTGGCAAAGAAGGTCCCATGATGTAGCTGCTCACCCCGAGCTTTCATTACTCTGATTATGCTTGTCTTTTTGCTGTACGCCTTTTGGCGTCCTCTGGTCTAACACCGTTTGAGACTAGGCTCAAAAGAAAGCTGTCTCTGGTGTGGACCAATCCGTTTCAAAGACAATGCATATTTAAGCAGAGTAAGTTGTTTTGTTTGCATTCTGACCACAAGTATTGTTTTTAATGCAGACATGATTCCTTGTAAAAGGTTTCAGTTTGTTGCCAGAAAAAAAGGGGAAACCCTATTCTCATATTCATATCCTTATCAAATGTTTAGAAGGCATCAACGATCAGATTTGAAAGAGTATACGATTTGAAGAAAACGAACCGCTAATATCTAAATTAACTTGAACTTGTTCATACAGGCACATGGGTTAATAAAATAGATGCTTATTAAATGGTTAGAAGAACATCAACAATAGGCTGTTTCATGGTAACGCGACCATGCACAATTTCCTTGTTGTGGTGTGTGAGGTGTGCAAGCTGAGATTCTTCTTGGCCCACAACCTGAACAAGGTACAGTTAGAAATAGTGAGTGAGTGTAAAGTTCATGTTTCTCCTGCTGTGCGCCGTTGTCTCACTTCTCCTCGCTCTCTCCAGAACTCATCAAGACTCTTATCATCAGAGTATCAGTAACTTGGTCAACAGAACTTTTCCAGCCTATGGCTTGGACAACATTTCATGCACTCTCGATATTGGTGTATAACTCAAATCTCCACGTAAATGGTCACACGTTTTAGCTGATCACAGTATTATAAGAAAATGCATTTGCACACCTCCTTAGCTTCTCATAACTCTTAGCTTAGTACAGTAGAACTTATTGAAGTTCTTGACTCTGCAAGTGACTCGAAACATTAAGGAAAAATGTAGAATAAAACTTTCAGCGATACTCAGTGTCTGTCAACGCAAAACTCAAAACTTAGCAACACAGAGCCTTTGCCTCTGAAAGACTCGACACGTACGGTTGGTTTAGAGGACCATACCCCGGAGTTTGCCTCTGCAAGACTGACATGTATGACTGTCGTATGTTGTTATATAGGGACTTCTTCCCTAAGACACATCAAAAGCCCAAAGCTCCTCCTATCACACCCCTTGCATTGATCTGGTCAGCCTAGTTGCCCCTTTGCTCTGGCTGTCTGGACATCCTGACACCTGATATCATAACCCCTCTAAAACTTCTCTCCCTGCCTCCGGTGGCCATCCCAAGATTGTGTGAGCACAGATGTTCTTTATTGCCCCTGGTGTGGTGTGTGTCTGTAGCCTTGTTTATTGTGAAACGGCCTTCCCTCCTTTTTAGGTCGACTCATCTTTAATATGAATTCCTGCTGCAGCATGCAATGGCAGCCACTGGGAAGGCAGAGGCGGTTGGGCAGGCTCTGGTTATATCCCTGGAATGCATATTATTCTGGTTGTGGAGAATTTACATAATTCGTATTACGTGATTGTTTTAGAACGCATATGTAGAAAAAAATCTGTTACGTTAAAATAGGCAATATCACTCTTAATAAAAAATTTTGGAAACGGCATATATACAACACAGACGGGACACGGAGGACTTTTTTTATAGAAATATACAGACTAGAGACACACAGACTAGAAACACGCAGACTATAGACACACAGACTAGAGAAACACAGATGCATATGGGGTAGTATACAGACGGGACATAGACGGCTTTATACAAGTGGTGAGTGAGAGAGAGACAGACTGTGGGCCCGTGTGTGAGTGTGTAAGTGTGTGAGTGACTGTGTGAGTGCGTGAGCGATTGTGTGTGAGTGAGTGTGTGTGAGTGATTGTGTCCGGCAAAATAACCCCCTACCTCCTCGTGGTGCCGGACGGGCAACTCTATCGTGGACAGTGCTGTGGGGGGAGGGCCAATTCCGATTGGCCTCTCCCTCATGGCGTCTGTGACCACCACAGTAGCTAAACGGGGGCTCTGGACGGGTTCGAAGGGCTGGTAATCCCTCCACCTTCAATTAATTACCACTAAACCACGAGTTAAACTTAAATATGTAACTAATAAGCTTGTGCCGGGGGGACAGGCGTCTATTACGTCTCCTGGTCAACCCCCAATTGGAGATTGAATCTTTACCCTCGGGGCTCCTCCAGAAACAATGACAAGCCACTTGCTGTGGCCACGTGGAATATTGGAACCCTCACTGTGGAAAAGAGGCTGCAACTCCTCTGTCGGGAGCTGGACCATTACCGCCTGGATCTCTGTGGCATTCAGGATGTCTGGTGGACCGGTTCTGGCTGCTGCCACCATGAGGGGTGGACAGTCCTCTACTCGGGGCAGGAGACTGCCAAACAACAGGGTGTGGCACTTATTCTGAACAAAATAATGAAGGGAGCGTGGGAGCATGGCGGTGAGGTGTGGGAAGCTGTAAGCCCCAGGCTACTTTGGGCTCGCCTTCCCATCAACCGGAGGTGAGGAGTGGTGGTCGTGGTTACTTATGCCCCCACCGAAGACGATATTCCGTGGAGGGTTCCAGGCAAAGCCGATGAGTCAGATGCTTTCTATGACCTCCTGTCACAGGTGTTGGCTAAAGTGGCCCCTCGGGATAGAGTCATCTTTTTGGGTGACTTCAATGCTCGAGTTGGTCATAATGCTGGCACCTGGTTTGGAGTGATTGGAGGGCATGGGCCAGATCAGCTCAATAACAACGGTAGGAGGCTGCTAGATTTGTGTGCAGCATCTTGGGCTTGTAATTACCAACACGCTGTTCCGGCACCGGCGCATCCACACATCATAATGGATGCATGCCGGGTCCAAGCAAGAACATCTGCCGGACTACATAGTGACAAACCAGCGGATGCGAGCCCATGTTCTTGACACCAGGACTTTCCGTGGAGCTCATCTTCCCTCTGACCATCGACTAGTCATCTGTAAGAGGTGCCTGCCATTCTTCCACTCCGGTGGTGGGTGTACACCCAGGACCCCATTCCAACCTAAAGTGGCCTGGTCTCAGCTGATGAAAGTTGCAAGCGAGAATTTCATCATCGCTTGCGGCTGGGGTTGGCATCGTCCCCCACTCCTCCTAAAGTCGAGGGTAAATGGGAGAGATTTAGGACTGCAACTCATGCAGCTGCAATGGCTGCTTTGGGTACGCGGTCCAGACCTCCCCAGAGACCCTGGCTAACAGAGGAGGTGTTCACGATATTTGAGAAAAAGCGACATGCCCACTCTCATCGGCTACAGCATCCAACGTCAGAAAATGAGGAGGCTTACCGCAGCCTTCGCTCGGAGGTTCGGAGAGCCGTGAGGCGCTGCAAGGATGGGTGGTGGTCGCGGGTTGCTAAGGAGATGGAGTCTGCCTCAGTGGCCCGTGATCACAAATCCATATTTAACTCCATCAAAAAAGAAACCTGCAGCACCACACCTATTACCATTATTAGGGGAAAAAACGGTGATTTCCCCTCCCCCAGGACCTCAGAGAGCATTTCTGTGAGGTCCTGGGGGAGGGGAAATCCCACAGCCAGGAAAACATCGTAGCACAAAGTGGGGATGACCCTGCTGAGGCTGCGGTGCCTCAAATATTGGAAGAAGTCACCCCCCGTGAGTGGCTGGCTGAGGTGCCATCTGTTAAGGAAGTAATTAAGGCGATCCAGAGTCTAAGACCAGGAAAAGCTCCGGGCAGAGATGATCTCCCAAGCGAAATGCTCAGGGAGGGTGGCGTTTGCGCACAGACTGCCCAATATGACATCATAACAACAGTGTGGACCACTGGACGGGTTCCACAGGATTGGAAGGATGCCCTGGTGGTCCCCCTCTTTAAGAAGGGGGACCGCACAGACTGTAACAACTACAGAGGCATCTCACTCCTCAGTGTCCCGGGAAAGGTCCTGGCAAGGATTATTCAACATCGCCTTGCTAGGCACGCTGAGGAGAGGCTTGCGGAGCCCCAATGCGGTTTCAGGAAAGGGCGGTCCTGCACTGATGCCATATTTTCTGTCCATCTGCTACAGCAGAGGTGTAGGGAAATCCAACAAGACCTACATCGCTGCTTTATTGACCTGGTCAAGGCCTATGATACCATCAGTAGGCCTGGGCTCTGGATTGATATTCGTGCTTTCGGAGTCTCTGACCCTCTGCTCATGATCAATAAGGACCTTCATGATGGTGAGCGGGCACGGGTAAAACTACGTGGCCGGGAGTCAGAGCCATTCCCTGTACACCTTGGGGTGCGACAGGGATGTCCACTGGCTCCCACATTATTTAACATCTATTTTGACCACGTAGTTCGTGAAGCCTTCAAAAGCTGTATTGGGGGAATTTACATTTGGTACAGATATAATGGGAGGCTGGTCGATGCCCGGGTGCTATCAAGGGATGACTCCCTATTGGTCAACCACATTATGTATGCCGATGATTTGGTAATAGGTGCTCATTCAGAGGAGGATTTGGAGACGCTGCTGTTGAGACTGGAGCGTGCCACTAAGAGGTAGGGCCTTACCATCAGCCCCACCAAAACTAAGCACCTGCCTGGGTATTTTGTGCCATCGGACACTCCACCCCTACAACTCCCAATCGGTGATGAGGCAGTTGTGGAGAGAGTGGAGAGTTTCCCATACCTGGGCAGCGTGCTTATGACCGGCTCCAGTTTAATAGCAGAGGTCTCACTCCGAATCAGTCGAGCGGCAATATATTTTCATCGGTTACGTAACGCTATGTGGAAGCTACCTGGTCTGTCGCTCTGCACTAAGCTTTAGGTCTTCTGGGCCACAGTCATTCCCTCCCTTCTCTACGCTTGCGAAACGTGGACCCCCCTAATGCAGCATCTTCGACGGTTAGAAACATTTAGGCTGGCCTGCCTACGATCCATCCTGGGTTTAACCAGGCTGAATTGTGTGAGGAGCTCACAACTCCTTGAAAGATCTGGGCAAGGTCCCATCAGTGAGCTTCTCTGGCAGGCAAGGCTGAGTTAGTTGGGTCATGTAGCCCGCATGCGCAACCACCGCATGCCTAAACAGCTCTTGTTCGGCCGGATCGAGGGGGCTAAACGGGCGTGGCACGGGATAGAAAAGAGATGGAGTGATGTGGTACAGGAGGACGTGGAGCTGAGTGGACTTGCCGATGACTGGTACCAGCGGTGTCAAGATCGGCCTCTGTGGTGGAGGCTCGTGAAGGACGCTACTGGGCAGTTGGAGGCAGTCGCCCTCCAACAACAATTGAGGGCGGAGGAGCGACGCTCACAACAACGAGCGGAGCGCCGGGTGGATAAAGCACAGCAAGTTGGCACAGTTGGGGGCACAGGTGGTGCATCAGCCAGTCATCTCAGTCAGTCGACCCGTGGCACCTGGGTCTGCCCCGTGACCTCCTGCCAGCGGGCGTTCGACACTACACGTGGCCTCAAGATACACTTGGCCTGGCACAAGCGTCGTGGTGACGTCACCGCCACTTAGTTGCGAATGGCGTTTGTTGTTGTTGTTGTGAGTGATTGTGTGTGAGTGTGTGTGTGAGTGATTGTGTGTGAGTGTGTGAGTGAGTGTGATTTAAACGTCGTGATATTATTTATTTTATTTTATACCTACGCGACTTTACCGAACGAACCAAAGAACATGGATCCCTGCAGTCACGAAAACTTCAAATCTAGATTGAACCACCTCTACGCGGAGGGTTTCCACACATCTGTTAGAGCTTTTAACAGACACCGGGACAAGAAAGCGCAATTAATCGAGTCGCTAACCTTCCTCCCACCTGATGACGGACGCTTGTGTTGCACCCGAAACGTCGTGATTTAATTTATTTTATTTTATACCTACGTGACTTTACCGAAAGAACCAAAGTGCTTGCGGTGTAGAGTCTAAGGCATTCGTTATCTGCTGTGAACAACCCGCAGAACCCAATAGAGCGTCTCTGGGTTCAAGCAAGCGTTTAGAGAACAGTATTTATATTATTTGGCTGCTATACATTTCCAACATGATGAGCCACTTTGTTGAGCTGTCATTTGTGATGGGCAGGTCGTTTCGGAAAATTAAGCTAATAGATCAGTGGGGCATTACACCTTGTAACATAAAAATACTTGAGTTGTATTCGTATTCTCTTCTTTACAATAATGGTGAACGCCAATGGGTATTTGTGTTGCTGCGTGTGCATGCGTGTTGAGTAGCCGTGCGTGTGAATGTGAAACAACGCAGCTGAAGTAAGTGGTGGGTGCGGCTGTGAATGGCCGGCATGAGGATCTGCAGTCTCGGACAAGGTGAGGGTGAGAGACGATAACATCGCCAGCAGTGGGTGATGGAGGCAGGTAGAGTTGGTGATAGATTCACACTGCTAGCAAAGGGCTCAAGATTCCAGGATGGGTCACGGGAGTCTACAGACAAATTCCGTCTCGGATGCCACAATGACATTCAAGCAACTCGTCACGTTTGGGTAATTACACTGAGATGGAGTTACAGGACATCATGAGATATCTACAACTATACCAACTATATATTTAAATTTTACCAGGTAAGGCTCACTGAGCAATGTGGCTCTTTTACAGAAACGACCTGGTCACAAATGATGGCTTATCACGTGGAAATGTTTTGCAGCCAACTACTCTAAGCACGTGATGTAGATTCTAAATGTGGAGATTTAAACGGAGGACTCGGATACAAATTCACGCGACCACGGAGAGAGAGAAATGCAAACTCCAATTATATATGCGTCAGTGTCGGGATCATACCCACGACCTCCTGTATACTGGGCGAGGGAGATAACATCTTGCCACTGTGGCACCGAATCCATTACTCTGCCTTACTACAGACGCCAACTTGTGAGCTAAGCTGTGGAAGGATCAGTTTATGACTCGAAACTCAACTCACGAATGGATCACTGCAGCTGAGCCTCACCGATTTATATTTACAATTCATGTTTCTAAATATTTGTTCAAGTGGATTCCTTTGATACATTTTGTTCATGTCAAGATGTGTACAGTAGCCGTGGTCACCTCAGAGCGCGGGTTCACATTCCAGGCAGTGTCTCGTGATGTCAGTGACGAAAATGAAAACTTTTTGGTTTTACTTCCTTCTTAACTGTCGCTATAAGAGGGAGGTCCTGGTCCAGCGTCTTTCTGAGCCACACAGTGAGCGATCCCAGCGAAGCCATGGGTCAAGGCGAGCTCGACTCCCAATGAGAGTGTGGAGAGTGAGCTGCGCTGTTCCATCTGCCTGGGACGTTCGTCTGCCCCTCCACGCTGAGTTACGGACACTCGTTCTGCCGGCGGTGCCTGGAGGCAGCCTGGGAGACGGTGAGCAGCTTAAGCTGCCCACAGTGCCGAGCGACCTTCCCTGTGCGACCCCAGCTGAGGAGGAACGTGGCCCTTTCCAACCTGGCAGAGCAGCTCAGAGTTGGAGACGGGATGGCCACGGCCGTCGTGTGTGACAACTGCATTGACGGCCAGACCCCTGCAGTGAAGACCTGCCTAAGATGTGAGATGTCCTACTGTTTTTCTCACTTTAGGCCTCACCTGGAGAATCGCAGGTTGAGAGACCACACTGTGGTGGATCCCACTGCGAGCTTGGATGAGCGAAGATGCCCTCAGCACAGTGAAGAACTGAAATTCTACTGCAGAGTAGACAGCAGCCTAGTTTGCTCATCTTGCACCATCGCAGGTGAACACAAAGGACATGATGTCACCATGTTGAAGGACGAGCACGAAACACGGAAGGTGAGACCCTTAGAGTGAGACACCGCAACACAATCTGATCAATTCTGCCACTCGACTGCGTTAAATCTGATGAAAAAAAACGTAATTGTGTGTTCATGTTCTCTTGTATGAATCTCTGTCTCTCTGACTGTGTAACTCATCTCCTGGATGGCGTTTCAGGAAACCGCCTCATAATGTATTACATGCTAGGCTCTTACCAAACAAATGCAGAGTAAATAAATGAGACTGATATCACAGCCACCTGAGAAACAATTATATAAAATGTTTCTTCTAAACTAGACAGCTGCGGGCACATGGGCTCTTGAGTCTGAGTCGGTACGGACACCAATCCAGCACGACTCCCACCGGCTGTTGCTACAACGAGGCATCAGCTTGCCCACTGCCCGTTACCCCCATCTCAGTCGCCATACAGAGGCAGCGTGGAGATGAGGGCCTTCACTGTGGAGGGGTCCGTGTGGAGGGAAGGGCGGTGTGAGGGGTGGCTCAGGAGGCTGGAGTCTCCCCCAGGTGATGTATCGTCTCTCACTACAGACGCGCATAGGGGACGAGACGCAAGCGGTGGAGGAGAAGAGGGAGGAGGCGGAGGAGTCCGTGAAGCGGATGGAAGCCGCTCACAAGGAGGCGCAGGTACTGGGTCCGGGTCTGGCTTTTTGACCCCCGTGACCTCCACCGATTGTGGAAGTTGTGGAGATCACAATTGATTGAAGCGAAATTCGTGCAGCATTATAACTTTTATGCCTCTTACTATAACTATATAATTAACTTTAAAACTCAACATTAAATACGAGGGAGTTGCACGTTTACCGCATTAGATAGCCGCATTGGCGAGACTGCTGAGAGGTTGCATTACTTGGCATCGCGTCTTCCACTCCTGTGCCCAAAAAGACAACACGTAGAGAGTGCCACGGATTGTCGGGGTGGAGTTGTGGTGCAGCTGTTGCGCTGCACAGGAGGTCGTGCACCGGCACGTACGCAGAGGCATGGACACCGCACAGCTGCACCCCAGACCATCCTTAATCGCGTAAACAGAGTTTATTTTAACTACATTTTTATTTTACCAGGTAAGGCCAAACTGAGCCACGCAGCTCTTTTGCAGAAGGAACCTGAATGTCACAAATTAAAGCTCAATGAAATGGCTTATCAGGTGTAAATTGATAGCAGCCAAATACTCTAAATACGGTACTCTAAATGCTTGCTTGAACCCGAAGACACTCTTGGGCTCTGTGGGTTGTTCACAGCAGATAACGAATACCTTGAACTCTAAACCCGAGTTGGACTCGTGGGAAAGCCCGACCTGGATTACGCCGATTCTAAATATGGATGGAAAAAGCGGAGGACACAGAGAAAAATCCACGTTATCACAGGGAGGTAGACGCATATTCAAAATAATCAGCAGGAATGAGGGACGTGATGGAACCCATGACCCCTGTTTCCAGGCGAGGTAGTAAACATCTCGCCACATCTCGTCGGACCCACAAGGGGGCCCCCAGCGGACTCCGAGTGCCTGAGTCTCAACATCCACGACCCCAGCGCCCTCTAGGGGAGAAACAAGAATAAAGCAGCATCCCTCTTGCCCCTTTGGCATGGATCGACTCAGTATCATGTTGGCAATCACAGAGGTCAGACGTTTCTTGTAGTTGGCCACCAGGTTTGCACATATCTCGGGAGGGATTTTGTCACACTCCTCTTTGCAGATCTCCAAGTCATTAAGGTTTTGAGGCTGACGTTTGGAAACTCGAACCTTCAGCTCCCTCCACAGATTTTCTATGTGATTAAGGTCTGGAGACTGGCTAGGCCACTCCAGGATCTTAATGTGCTTCTTCTTGAGCCACTCCTTTGTTGCCTTGTTAGTGTGTTTTGGGTCATTGTCATGCTGGAATACCCATCCACGACCCATTTTAATGCCCTGGCTGAGGGAAGGAGGTTCTCACCCATGATTTGACGGTACATGGCCCCGTCCATCGTCCCTTTGATGCGGTGAAGTTGTCCTGTCCCCTTAGCAGAAAAACACCCCCAAAGCATAATGTTTCCACCTCCATGTTTGACGGTAGAGATGGTGTTCTTGGGGTCATAGGCAGCATTCCTCCTCCTCCAAACACAGCGAGTTGAGTTGATGCCAAAGAGCTCCATTTTGGTCTCATCTGACCACAGCACTTTCACCCAGTTGTCCTCTGAATCATTCAGATGTTCATTGGCAAACTTCAGACGGGCATGTATATGTGCTTTCTTGAGCAGGGGGACCTTGCGGGCGCTGAAGGATTTCAGTCTTTCATGGCGTAGTGTGTTACCAACTGTTTTTTTGGTGACTATGGTCACAGCTGTCTTGAGATCGTTGACAAGATCCTCCCGTGTAGTTCTGGGCTGATTCCTCACCGTTCTCATGATCATTGCAACTCCACGAGGTGAGATCTTGCATGGAGCCCCAGGCCGAGGGAGATTGACAGTTCTTTTGTGTTTCTT
>CM025637.2:1628501-1655724 GCA_014621495.2 Entosphenus tridentatus
TTTACGTGGTGGTTTTAGTTACTGCAGCTACATACTATTAACACTTCTTCCCTTTGTTAATGCTACCCCTATCCCCTCCCTGTGATGCTGCTAATCCTGCATCATGCACGGGCAATGTAGCACTAATCACATACCTGCATTTCCTATATCCCCTCCCTTTGATGCTGCTAATCCTGCATAATGCACGGGCATATGCAGTACTAATCACATACCTGCATTTCTCATAAATATGCTAAATTCTTCTTGATATGCATATTCTTTTGTTAAGGCTCCCCCTTTCTTCCCCGCTTCCAACCCAGCTTATATACAGGCTCCAAGCACGTGTGTTTTTTCATTCAGACGCTGTCTCCTCGACAGACCTGGTTTTCACCTGAGGACGGCTACTTGCGTTGTGGCCGAAACGTCGTGAGAATTATTTTATTATGTTTTATTTTTATTATTTTATTACTTCCCTTCTACATGACTTTACCGAAAGAACCAAGAAGATGAATCCCTGCAGTCACAAAAGTTTTAAATCGAAAAATACATAGAGATATATAGAGACTCCGAGACAGGCCGAGACACCAATAGAAAACCATAGAGACGCATAGACTACATTATTTTATATCTTACCAGGAACGGTGCCACTGAGCTACGTAGTTCTTTTTCAGAATCGACCTGGCGATTACAAATGATAGCTCAACAAAGTGGCTGATTGGAAAGTGGAAATTGATAGCAGCCAAATACTCTAAACATGCGACATTGATCCTAAATGTGGAGGCAAAACCCGAAGGACCCGGAGAAGAATCCATACGACTGCAGAGGAAACAAACTCCATATATACAGGCGTCAGGATGAGGATCAAACCCACGACCAGCAGTATACCAGTCGAGGGAGTCAGCATCTCCTCGCCACCACGGCGCCCACACGCACACACGGAGTGGCACATGGAGCCAACCGTGGTCCCCCCGTCTCCGCAGGAATTGGTGGCCAGAATCAGGGGTCGAATCACGGGCAAGTTCACCCGCCTAAGGAAGGCTCTGGACGAGGACGAGAGGGAGGCTTTATGTCGCGTGGCCGTGAAGGAGCGCGAGCTGCTTTCCCGGATCGAGGAGGACATCGCTCGTCACAAACGGGAGATCGACGAGCTCCAGCTGGCGGCCGCTCACCTGCGCGCTCTGCAACACGAGAGGGACTCGCTCGCCTTCCTGCAGGTGGCTAGCGCCTCTGTCGAGACGCTGTTTGGGTGTCCAGAACAACAGAGCAGGCAGTGGCAGGGGGACTCCTGGTTCAAGGATAGATACATCACTAATGATCTCTCTCTCTCTTCAACAGGGGCACCTGGAGGAGACGCGCAGGTACAGATTCATAACATCTCACGGTTAAACAACCAATACGGGGCTGTGTGTGTTAAACAAACGGGCTGTGTGTGTGTCTTAGACACAGGCTGTGAATGTGTGTTAGATACAGTCTGTGTATTTGTGTGTGTGAGACGGGACACTAGCAGTGTGAGACACGGCTGTGTGTGAGACACAGGCCGTGTGAGATACTGGCTGTGTGTGAGACACTGGTTGTGTGTGAGAAACTGCCAGTGTGTGAGACAGGCAAAATAACCCCTTACCTCCTCGTGGAGCTGGACGATCAACGCTGTCGTGGACAGTGCTGTGGGGGGAGGGCCAATTTCTATTGGCCTTTCCCCTCATGGTGTTTATGACCACCACAGTGGCCAAATGCGGGTGCGAGAGGCTGGTAACCCCTCCACATACCATTAATTACCACTAAACCACGACGAAATGTGTAATAAATAAGCTTGTGCCGGAGGCCCAGGGGGGACAGGCGTCTATGACGCTAAACCCCATTTGGCAGAGCCAGGGGACTGAATCATTACCCTCGGGGTTCCTCCAGAAACAACAAAAAAACACTACGTGTGGCCACGTGGAATGTCCCAACGCTCAATGCGGATGAGAGGCTGCCACTCCTCTGTCGGGAGCTGGACCGGTACCGCCTGTATTCTATGTGGTGTTCAGGAGGTTCGGTGAACCCGCTCCGGCTCCTGCCACCATGAGGGGTGGACAGTCCTCTACTCGGGGCAGGAGACTGCTAAACAACAGGTTGTGGCTCTTCTTCTGAATAACAGAATGAATGGGGCGTGTGAGTGTGGCGGTGAGGTGTGGGAAGCTGTAAGCCCCAGGCTACTTTGGGCTCGCCTTCCCATCAACCAGAGGCAAGGAGTGGTGGTGGTGGTTACTTATGACCCCACCGAAGACGAACATCCGTGGAGGGATGCAGGCAAGGCCGATGAGTCAGAGGCCTTCTTTGACCTCCTGCCACAGGTTCTGTCATCTTGTTGGGTGACTTCAATGCCCGAGTTGGTCATGATGCTGGCACCTGGTCTGGAATAATTGGAAGGCATGGGCCAGATAAGCTCAATAACAATGGCAGGAGGCTGCTAGATTTTTGTGCAGCCCATGGACTTGTAATTACCAACACGCTGTTCTGGCATTGGCGCATCCACACCACATTATGGATGCATGCCGGGTCCAAGAAAGAACATCTGCTGGACTACATAGTGATGGAACAGCGGATGCGGGCCCATGTCCTTGACACCAAGACCTACATAAAGCTGATATGCCCTCTGACCATCGACTTGTCATCTGTAAGATGTGCCTGCCTTTCTTCCACTCCGGTGGTGGGTGTACACCCAGGACACCATTCAACCCCTTAGTGGCATGGTCTCAGCTAGCTGATTAAAGTTGCAAGCGAGAATTTAATCATCGCTTACGGCTGGGGTTGGCATCGATCCCACTCCTCCAGATGTCGAGGGTACATGGGCGAGATTGAGGACTGTGTCTCAGGCAGCTGCAATGGCTGCTTTTGGTACACGGTCCAGAACTCCTCAGAGACCCTGGTTGACAAAGGAGGTGTTCAAGCTGGCTGAGAAAAAGCGACAGGCCCACTCTCATTAGCTACAGTATCCCACGTCGGAGATTGAGGAGGCTCAGAAATCGCTCTTTAATTCCATAAAAAAATAACCTTCAGCACCACACCGATTACCATCATTAGGGGAAAGAACGGTGATCCAATCTCCAACCCCTAGGAACAGGTTTTCAGATTTGCTGAGCATTTGTGTGAGGTCCTGGGGAGGGAAAATCTCTCAGCCAGGAAAACAACGTGGGACAAAGTGGGGATGACCCAGCCGAGGCTGCGGTGCCTCAAATATTGGAAGAAAAAGTCAACCCCTGTGAGTGGCTGGCTGAGGTGCCATCTGTTGAGGAAGTACTGAAGGCGATCCAAAGTCTAAGACCAGGAAAGGCACCGGGCAGAAATTATCTCCCAAGTCAAATGATGAGGGAGGGTGGCGTTTGTGCACAGACAGCCCTATATGACATCATTACAACAGTCTGAACCACTGGACAAGCTCCGCAGGATTAGAAGGATGCCCTGGTGGTCCCCCTCTTTAAAAAGGGGACCGCACAGACTGTATCAGAGCCATTTCCTCTACACCTTGGGGTGTGACAGGGATGTCCTCTTGCTCCCTCATTATTTAACATCTATTTTGACCAGGTAGTTCCTTAAGCCTTCAATAGCTGTACCGGAGGAATTTCCATCTGGTACAGATACAATGTTAGGCTGATCGATGCCCGAGGGCGGTCAAGGAATGGCTCTGTATTGCTCAAACATGTTATGTATTCCGATGATCTGGTAATTGCTGCTCACTAAGAGGAGGAGTTGGAGGCGCTGCTGCTGAACCTAGAGCTTGCCACTAAGAGATAGGGCCTTACCATCAGCCCCACCAAAACTAAGCACCTTCCTGGGTATGTTGTACCATCGGATACTCCAACCCCCAATCTCCCAATTGGTGATGGGGCAGTTGTGGAGAAAGTGGAGAGTTTCCCATACCTGGGCAGTGTGCTCATGACCGGCTTAGATTTAACAGCAGAGGTCTCATTCCGAATCAGTCGAGCAGCATTATCTTTACATCGGTTGCGTAACGCTGTATGAAAGCTACCTGGTCTCTCACTCCACACGACGCTTCAGGACTTCTAGGCCAGTCATTCCCTCCCTTCTCTGCGCTTGCGAAATGTGGACCCCGTGAAAGGAACATCTTCGCCGGTTAGAAACATTTCGGCTGGCCTGCCTACCATCCATCCTGGGATTAAACAGGCTGGATTGTGTGAGGAGCTCACAAATCCTTGAAACATCTGGACAAAGTCCCATCGGTGAGCTCCTTCGGTAGGCAAGGCTGCATTGGCTGGGCCATGTAGCCCGCATGCCGAGCCACCGCTTGCCGAAACAGCTTTTGTTTGGCCGGATCGATTGGGTTAAATGGGTGCGGCACGGGCTAGAGAAGAGATGGAGTGATGTGATATATGAGAATGTGGAGCTGAGTGGACTTGATAATGACTGGTACCAGCGGTATCAAGATCGGCCTCTGTGGAGGAGGCTCGTGAAGGACGCTGCTGGGCAGTTGGAGGCAGTCGCCCTCCAACAACAACAGAGGGCGGAGGAACGACGCTCACAACAACGAGCGGATCGCCGGGTGAATAAAGCACAGCAAGTTGGCACAGTAGGGGGCACAGGTGGTGCATCAGCCAGTCATCTCAGTCATCTCAGTCAGTCGACCCGTGGAATCTGGGTCTGCCCCGTGACCTCCTGCCAGTGGGCGTTCGACACTTCACGTGGCCTCAAGGTGCACATAGCCTGGCACAAGCGTCGTGGTGATGTCACCGCCACTTAGTGGCGAATGGCGGTTGTAGTTGTTGTGTGAGAAACAGGCTGTGTGTGAGACACGTGCTGTGTGTGAGACACTGACTGTGTGTGAGACACGGGCTGCATCTGAGACACGGACTGTGTGTGAGACACGGGCTGTGTGTGAGACACGGGCTGTGTGTGAGACACGGGCTGTGAGACACGGGTTGTGTGTGAGACACGGGTTGTGTGTGAGACACGGGCTGCATCTGAGACACGGGCTGTATGTGAGACACGGGCTGTGTGTGAGATACGGGCTGTGTGTGAGACACTGACTGTGTGTGAAACACGTGCTGTGTGTGAGACACGGTCTCTGTGTGAGATACTGGCTGTGTGTGAGATACTGGCTGTGTGTGAGACACCGGCTGTGTGTGAGACACCGGCTTTGTGTGAGACACTGACTGTGTGTGAGACACGTGCTGTGTGTGAGACACTGGCTGTGTGTGAGACACTGGCTGTGTGTGAGACACCGGATTTGTGTGAGACACTGACTGTGTGTGAGACACGTGCTGTGTGTGAGACACGGGCTCTGTGTGAGATACTGGCTGTGTGTGAGACACTGGCTGTGTGTGAGACACGGGCTGCGTGTGAGACGCTGGTTTAGTGTGAGGCACGGTCTGCGTGTGAGACACTGACTGTGCGTGAGACACTGGCTGCGTGTGAGACACGGGCTGTGGGTGAGACACAGGCTGTGTGTTAGACACGGGCTGCGTGTGCTATGGATGCTGAGTGTTCCGATGCTGTGGTTAAACGAGGCTGTGTGTGATGCTGTTGTTGGTTGTCCCAGGAGAGAGATTCCAAAGGAATCTGCACCCCCACCTCCCACTTCACTGGACGCCACCATGGTCCGCTCCCTTGAAAGGGTCATGCGCAGACTCCTGCCTCTCGTCTGTGAGTTCCTCAGTCTTGCACCCGCGTGTCCCGCTGTGTTGCACTGCACTTCTGTGCTCCCCGCCTTCATCAACGTTTTATTTTAGCAGGTAAGGAACCCACTGAACCATGTCGCTCTTTTTTATGAAGCGACCTGACGATCACAAATGTGACATGACGTCACTACTGTGTCGGCTCGGTATGGGGGCTGTAGGCAGGTGTCACGGGGGTCGTGTCAGACCGTGGCACTCCGCGTGAACCCAATATGACACGTGACCGGATAAAGGGGGGGGCAGGGGCCCCAGAAGGGAGCTTGGGGGTCACGTGGATGGGGGCTAGGACCTTCCCGAATGATCAAGAAGGGGGGCGTGGTCTGGGGCGGAGCCGGACACACCGGAACGGTTATAAGCGGGGTGTGAACGGGGAGCTGGGATGTTCTCCCGAGATGATGACGCCATGAGAAGTCCTCAAGTCTCCAATCGTCGTTCGTGACCGGGCAGCCGTCACCTGCCCTGGTCACACTGTGTAGTGTTCCCCGAGTGTCTTGAGTGCTAGTGAGATTAGGGGCGGTGTATAGTGTTCACGTTGGTGTTATGTGTTAATAATAGTGTAGCGCCATGGATGGGCTGCACTTGCAGGCAACGGCAGACAGCCCAGAAGCGGTTGGGAGCTATGGGGGATTCTGGGATCCCCCACATCCCCTCCCAACGGTGGGGGCTGTGGGGTGTTCTACGATCCCTCAAGAGCCCCGCCTCTCGGCTGAGAAACGTATATAAGGCGGACCTCTGGAGAGGTTCGTGGCAGTTGAAGACCGAAGCCTGAAAACCTGCTAGTGTAGGACCCTGGACCCCTAGCTTCGCCGTCCTTTTAAGGACCAGAGCTCTGTGAGGCCATTGGTAGGCCCTGGGATTCCCTTACCTGCTGTCATTATAAAGGCCAGGTCTGAGGAACCAGTGGTTGGACCTGTACCTTGGCTGGGTCAGGTCAGACAGCCTCCCATAGGATATCATAGCTGGAGGACCTGGAGCGTAGCCGGGGTAGGCACGCTACGTAGGCGGCGTATGATAGGCTGGGTGGAAGAAATACACGGGATAGACCTAGCGAGAAGTTGGTGTACAGTAGTTATGGTGTGTGTATGTGTAATAAAGACGTGCCCCCTACAAGTGTCTAAATGTGGAGGGGAAAACGCGAGGAACCAGGGAAATATCCACACCACCACGGGGAGAGAGATGCAGACTCTGAAATAGAGCGACATGGATCAGTGGGCTCGACCTGGTGAAATAAAATGAGTTTAACAGCTTCAATATTCTACTAAATCATATTGCTGTGTACTGGGGCAAGTACTGTCATCAAGCAGCAGCACCTATGAAGGCCGGCACGGCACACGAGGGGGTGGGTGACCAGCACCACGCCGCCTTTGTCTCCCTCGTGCCGAATATTTACACATCACACCAGTAGAGGGCAGCGCAGCGTGAACCATTGTTGTACTGTACCTCTACACTTCTACGTTCACGATCCCCAACATCGCCATAACCCCCCCCAATGACACGCACAGCGCGGGGAGGCGCTCATCCAGCAGCGGAGTGATACACAATGTCTGTGCGTGGATGTGAGAGTGTGCGAGGCTGTGGTGACTGGTACAGGCGTCGTGTTTGTAGAGAGACGCTGTGAGAGTGGCGTTCACATCGTGGTGCTGGCATCATCACCACAGTTCACTGCCACAGCACACACACCCATGGTCATATTAGTGTAGCACTATTGTTATTATTAATTATTATTCACTACTTATTATTCACGAGTAATTATAAGTATGTGTACTTAGATACTAACGAAAATTAGTATGTGTACATTAATACTAACGAACATTAGTATGTGTACACTAATACTAACGAATATTAGTACGTGTACACTAATACTAACGAATATTAGTGTGTTCACTAATACTAATATTAGTATGTGTACACTGATACTAACGAATATTAGTGTATGCATTTGTCATACGCGTGATAATCGCAGTGTTACATATCAACGCATCACGTAGTGTGGTATGGCCACAAAAACACAACAAACAACACAACAGCAGTGTGTGTGTGTACACGCCACGTGCACTGCTCGTGCCGCTACTGCACACGCGTCGCCCTGACCACTGTGCGGGCGTCGTCGCTGTCCTCACCATAGATGGACGCTCACCGACTCTGGACACAAACTCAGCCCACGACCTACTCCAGATTTCCTCGGATCTCAGGATGGTGACTGTGAGCGGTGTCCGCCAGCGTCGCCCCAATCATCCACATCGCTTTGATGCCTATTATCAAGCCCTGTGCTCTGAGAGTTTCTCGTCGGGTCAGCACTACTGGGAGATGGACGTGGGGATTGCGAGGCTGTGTCGGGTTGGAGTCGCGTACGGGACGATCCCACGGAGAGGGCGTGGTGATAATTGCCGCCTGGGAGAAAGTGACGTCTCCTGGTGTCTACAGAACAATGGCAACAGATTCTCAGTTTGGCATGGCGGGGTAGAGACCTCACTGTCGGTGCCGGAGCCTCTGCGGAGAGTCGGGGTCCATCTGGACTGGGACGCGGGGCTGCTGTCATTTTACAGCGCTGACTCCATGGCGCCGTTGCACTCGTTTATCCAAACCTTCGCTCAGCCCCTACATCCTGGGTTGCTGGTGGGGTGGTGGGGTGAAGTTGGTGACTCAGTAAAGATTGTGGATCTGAGTGGTGCGTCCAGAGAGAGGCGAACGTGAACAGTGCAGAGGGCATACACCTCAACGCACGGCGCTCGCCACCCTCGTCACCAAACTAGATTCAAAGCTTTCGTGACTACAGAAATTACTCTTTGGTTATTTCGGTAAAGTCACGTCGAAAATGAAATCAAATAATAATTGAATACGACGTTTCGGTTGCAACACAACGCCATGTGCACTGTAAGAATGAATGAAAAAGCAAATTTAGTAAAATTAAGAAGTGTAATGCAATGCAACACAGAGGGTCGGTTAACACGTAGTCTCAAACTTTGATTTTCTTGCTCTAAGTCTGTGCCGAGGCCTTAAATAGTAAGAGGGGGACGGGCCGGGGCAGAGAGAGCACTGGGGAGGCGGGACCAGCTGACAAATGAGGGGACAAAGAGACTCAGTCTAAACCATCGTCTCTCCTCCGGCCACTGTGGTCCGGAATTGCACACTGCTCCCTCTTTGTCCCCTAGTTTGTCAGCTGGTCCCGCCTTCCCAGTTCTCTCTCTGCCCCGGCTCCTATCCCCTCTCTCTATTTAAGGCCTCGGCACAGATTCGTTGTCCTTCTGTTTGTCTTGGTGTCTCACTCTGTGTGTGTATGTGAAGCCAACGTGGATATATTCACACTGCCAGAGGGGTGTGACTGTAGTGTAGGGGTGCAGTGTTTAGCAATGGTGAACTGGGATGTGTTTATTCACTGGTGGTGTCATGGGTTGTGGGAGAGATATAACAATAATTTTAAAAAGTATAAATGTACGCGTACGACAGTGGCATAGTAACGCTTGTATCGTCGATTCTACAATAAAAATACGGAACAAACAACAACAATGTAGTTGTGTACAACATCATTCGTGTTCACTGCATCCCGCAACGCTGTTCATTAATTAAACACGAGGATCAAATCTACAAATTAATAAACAAATAGAGAGATGGCGACAAACACAAAAGGCGCGAACAATGTCCGAGCTGTTCAAGTTATCTGCTCCTGCGTCATGGACGTGGTGACGTCACCCCGCACGCTCCCCCAACGCGGTGACGTCAACACGACACCGCCCCCACCCCCACGCCAGCCCCTCACCACTGCATCATCTGTGAACACAAAGAGCTTCACAGCTCATCGGATTCCTCCTACACTACAAACACAGATGGCACATGATATTATGGATTCCCGTCACTGTGACGTCACCACGTCACCGCGTTGGCGACAACAAAAACAGACACTGAGGGGCAACCTGCAGCCTCGCTGCTGTGACCCAGCACTGTGGGTGGAGGGGGGATCACCACTGACGCTGCTGGGAACTCCCCGCGAGGGCGCCACGTGGCCCTGGTGCTCGACAGGAGGTGGTAAAGCAGCAACAACAACAACCACCACCACAACATGCACCACAACAACCACCACAACCACCACCTCAACAACCATAACGACCACCACAACCACCACAAACACCACCACAACAACCACCACCACAACCACCATCACAACAATCACCACAACCACCACCAAAACAACCACAACAACAACCACAATCACCACTACCACAACAATCATCACCACAAGGGTCACCAAAACAATAACCACCACGTCAACAACCAACACCACAACAACTACCGACCTTCAACATCACCACAACCACCAAAACCACCACAACCACTACAACAACCACCACAACCATAACCAACACCTCAACCATCACCACCACAACCTCCACCACAACCATCATCAACACAACCAACACAACATCCACTACAACCATGACCACAACAACCATCACCACGTGTGAACTTCACACAGTGACAGGGACTGGGAACTAAAAAGAATAGGCCCCAGACTTTTTGTAAACACGCCGCACACAAATTCCGGCAATGGGCAACAAGTATTTATAGAGAGTGCTTCAATAATTATATATACCATAATTATTAATACATGGTGCTTCAATAACTATGTATAATTCTAGATTTGAAGTTTTCGTGACTGCAAGGGTCCATACTCTTTGTTTTTTTTCGGTAAAGTCACGTAAGTAAAAAATAAAATAAAATCACGACGTTTCGTTAATTGATTTTAATTTTATTTTTTACCTACGTAACTATGTATCATTATTATTCAATAATTATATATACAGGGTGCTTCAAAAAATGTTAACACTTCTGGGACTTGAGACTCGGGATACCACCTGTAGAAGATTCCAGGCAATGTGTTGACAATGATCGCGATTTAACATTACATTTATTATCTTTTTAATTTCACTCTGATCACTCTGATGACATTTGATTTGCAATTTTCCCATACAAGACCAGCCCACCAGTGCCTCCGAATGGGAATCGACTATCTCCCTCTTCCCCTCCCCCCGATTATCACGGTTGGCTACGTATTGTGCAAAAGAAGTTCACACGTACGTACGTAGATACGTACACGGATGCGTAGACAGACGTTGAGAGCCTCTCACAACGCAGGGACAGCCGCGGATGTCGCTGCACTGCCCCCTGATGCCCACGACGTCGTCTCAGTGTCGCGACCGCAGGGAGCGTCATGGAGACGAAGGCGAGGCGCGTCAAGGAGGGTGTCACAAACCTGCTCCATGTGGCGCCATCTAGCCACCTCTCAGCCCCTAGCGTGACCCTTGCCTTCAAAAGGTTTCGTGACAAGCCGGGTTCCATGACGCGGTGTTCATCAAGATGGTCGTGAAGCGTGCTCAGAGTTTGCATTCCATTGCCATCGCTACGCTAACGGAGTGTCTCCCCCCCTCCTCTCCTCCTCCTTCCCCCCTCTCCACCTCTTCCGCCTCCTTCATATTTAATGATCTTCATAAGTTTAACAAGCAATTATTATTTCCTTCTGTTCAGGATACCGACAGCAAACCAAAGGGTGACAATAGGATTAGAAGTATCGTGGTTCACAAGACACTGATACGAGGCTCAGAGAATCATTCCACATCAAAGCGCCACAGCGGCTAGGAGATGTTAACTACCTCGCCTGGTACAGAAGGTCGTGTGTTCGATCCCGGCCCTGACGCCTGCTGTATATTTGGAATTTTCCTGTCTCTCTCTCCTTGTGGTCACGTTAATTTTTCTCCAGGTCCTCCGGTTTTACCTCCACATTTAGAATTATGAGTATTTGGCTGCTATACATTTCATAGCAATAATCCACTGATTCACCTGTCATGTGTGGCGAGGTCACGTCTGTGTATAGGGATATAAAAGAGCTGTATCACTCAGTGGGCCTTGCTTGGTAAATCGCCCGATGAAGCTGCGTGTTGTTGTAGTCACCAGCGAAACGTCACGGTACTCAAATTGTCAACGTTGTCACGTAGAGGGTTTACTCTCCAACACACAGCCGGTTAGTTTTATGTGTGGTGACGTCGCCACACATGTTCCCATGCAGAGTAACTGTGGTGCGCGTCTCTATTGCAACCAGCCTCTGTATTAATCAGATGTTTAAATTTAAGTTGTTTAAAAACACTTACATCAATCTTTTGTATCACTATATTGTCAACGTTGTAGTCACGTAGTGGGAACTGAACATCAGCTCCCTTACTAAGAGAGCTCAACAGAGGATGTGCTTCCTACGGCAGCTGAAGAAATTTAACCTGCCAAAGACAATGATGGTGCGCTTCTATACAGCCATCATTGAGTCCATCCTCACCTCCATCACCATCTGGTACGCTGCTGCCACTGCCAAGGACAAGAGCAGACTGCAGCGGATCATCCGCACTGCTGAGAAGGTGATAGGCTGTAATCTATCAACCCTTGAGGACCTGCTCACCTCGAGGACCCTGAGGCGAGCGAGGAAGATTGTGGCCGATTCCTCTCACCCTGGACACTCTCTGTTCCAGCTACTCCCCTCCGGCAGAAGGCTGAGGTCCATCAGGACCAAAACCTCACGTCATAAAAACAGTTTCTTCCCATCTGCTGTTGGCCTCTTCAGCAAGGCCAAGGGCTTAAAATTACTTTTACACTTACTTTAACATTTTATCTACCAAATTACACCTTGCCATATTTAGACATGTTACCCTATTTGTATTTTTGTATTTTAAAATTGTATATTACGGCTAGTTTACATTTTATATTGTTAACTTATTAAACATTTTACATACTTTAGGCCCTGAGTATTAGTTAGACTTTGTAATTTTAGTATAGTTAGACTGTATACCACTTATTTAAGTTTTAAGATTCCTACATGTTGAATGTATGCACCTTCCTGCCATAGTAAATTCCTTGTTTATGCAAACTTTCATGGCGAATAAAACCCTTTCTGATTCTGATTCTATATGGCAGCACAGCCCTGACTAATAGAGATAGTGACAAAGATCCCCTGTAAAGCTTTAGCAGACTATTGAAGGCCAGAAATGTGGAAACAAATTGGGTGGCCAGCACAACGCCCGGCCACCTTTATCTCCATGGTGGTGATGTTTACTACACACCACACCAGGTACACATTTAAGGCCGATTCGACCAAGGGGAAGCCCACGACTGGTTAAGATCATTCGTCACCGGCGTTGGCAGCCGTGAACGGGAATTGAACTCGTTTGGCCAGGGTTGGTAGTGCAGCGCTCTGCTAACCACTGCACCACCACTCCCCACGCCGGGTGGCAGCGCAGGTCTGAGCAGCAGAGACAGACACCGTGGCACTCCCATCACGTGGAGACCCCACGTGGAGACGTCTCAACGTGAATTCGCGCCGCTGACGTCGCTCCTTCACACCGTTGCCGTAGTCTAGGATGTATCACACTAAACAACTACAATCACACCTCTGATTACAATATGTAACCCAATTTTTGTTCCTGGGTAGTAAGTGTTATTTCGTAATCGCTTATGCCTACAAAGTATAGAATATGGCTATTATTCCCCACAAACTTCGCTTTGTGACCAGGAGAGTGATATTTTGAAATTTACCTTTTTTCAATGAGAAAACAAGCAAATTTGTATCTTTTCGTTCACATAAAGTCAGAAAAAAAAACAACAAATGAAAATTAACATGTATTTATAACAAAGTAACCCAAAAATGACTACAACAGATTTACAAGTGAGTAGTTTTTCGAGATTTACGATTATACCGTATATTACTTTCACGAATCAGCCCCCATATGTATTCTCCCATCATGTTCTTGTTATACTGTCCTTGGTAGCAGCGTTCAAAGTCCAGTATATCCTGGTGGAAGCGCTCGCCTTGCTCCTCCGAGTATGCTCCCATGTTCTCCTTGAATTTATCAAGATGAGCATCAACGAAATGGACTTTGTGGGACATCCTACAGCCTATTGTGCTGTACTTCTTCACCAGAGTCTCAACCAGCTCCACATAGTTTTCGACGTTTTGATTGCCCAGGGAGCCACGAATCACTACGACAAAGCTGTTCCAATCCACTTTCTCCTTACTAGTGAGCCTCTTGGGGAATTCATTGCACTCCAGGATCCTCTTTATCTGTGGTCTGATGAAGACACCGGCTTTTATCTTCGCCTCAAACAGCTTAGGGAAGAAGTCTTGAAGGTACTTAAAGGCTGCTGACTCCTTATCTACAGCTCTGACAAATTGTTTCATAAGGCACAATTTGATGTGCAGTGGTGGCATCATCACCTTCTGGGGGTCCACCAGTGGCTCCCTCTTGACGTTGTTCCTCCGCACAGAGAACTTGGTCCGCTGTGGCCAGTCCTGACTGTGGTAGTGTGCCTTGGTGTCCCTGCTGTCCCAAAGGCAAAGATAGCAGGGACACTTAGTAAAATCGCCTTGGAGACTCATCAGAAATGCCACCATTTTGAAGTCTCCGATGATCTCCCAGCCATACTCATACATCAAGGCATCCAGCAAGGTCTTGATGCAGTTGTAATCCTCTTTGAGGTGCACGGAGTGAGCCAGGGGAAGAGATGGGTACTTTCACCATTATGGAGCAGCACGGTTTTGAGGCTCCTGAATGAGCTGTCAATGAAGAGGTGCCACTCATTCTGGTTATAGGCGATTCCGATTGCCTCGAACAGACTGGTGACATTGCAGCAGAAGCAGAGCCAATTTTGACGGGTGAAGAAGCTGCAAAAAGGTTTGTGACGCTTCCTCTGATCTGGGACTTGCACACTTTCATCCAACAAGTTCCACTGCTTGAGCCTAGACGTCAAAAGCTTGGCATGTGACTTGGTGAGACCAAGATCTCTGATCAAGTCGTTGAGGTCTTTTCGGTTGGGGTAGTATAGGTTTCAGCTCCACCTCTGAAATTATCATCTAGATCTACAACGTCTTCCTCACTCTCTGACTTGCTGCTCTCTTCTAAAGGCGGCTGCTCTCTCTCATCGGAGGAGTGGGTACAGGGAGCTCATGGCAGTGTGGAACCGGGGCGATGGATGAAGAAATGTCCAGATACGTGATAGCAGGTGCATTCTTGCCAGTCCGACATATGAAAGGGTCCACCATGCAGAAGTAGCAGTTGCTTGAGTGGTCAGTGGGTTCCCTCCAAAGTCTTGGGATAGCGAACTTCATGGCTCTCTTTTCCCCTCCATACCATCCTACAAAACATGATCCCTTGTATAAAGGTGTCAGTTTTTGTACCAGATGAAAGGGTAAAAACCTATTACTATATTTTGCCACTAGTAAAGGAGGTATCTTAGTGTAAATGCTTACCCTGAGCTCTCAATACTCTGATAGTGCACTTTTTTTGAGTTGTATGCTTTTTGGCGTCATCTGGTCCAACACCAATGGAGACTAGGCTCTAAGAAAAGCCATCTCGGGTGTGGACCAATCAACTTCAAGGACAGTGCATATCATTATCAGAGTTGTTTATTTTTGTTTGCATTTTGACTGCTTGTGTTGTGGTTATTGCAAACATGATCCCTTGTATAAAGGTGTCAGTTTTTGTACCAGATGAAAGGGTAAAAACCTATTACTATATTTTGCCACTGGTAAAGGAGGTCTCAGTGTAAATTCTCTACAGACTTTACAACCACCCTTTTCTTGCCCTCCAATAATCTACTGTACTGTACCTGCATAGCACTGGCTGTGGTGATGCGTGCCTGAAATCCAATTTTGGATTCCATTGGTGAGGGATCCTTTGTCATCCAGGTGGATCAGTCCCTTCCCCTGGTCACTGAGGTCACCTTACCCTGGCTTGCCAGCAGATGGCAGTATAGCAAGTGGATTGATCTCCACCTGTGCCTCTCCACTGCTAGTTTGCTCTCTCTCAGCCTCTCGACTGTTGGTGTGCTCTCTCCCACTCTCAGCCTCTATACTGCTGGTTTGCTCTCTCTCACTCTCAGCCTCTCTACTGCTGGTTTGCTCTCTCTCACTCTCAGCCTCTCTACTGCTGGTTTGCTTGCCGCGCTCTGCTCGCTTCGCTCTCTCCACTGATACCCTATCGCTACACACCATGGTAGCTTTTACAATGCTGGCCTATCACTATACTCTGCTAGCTTCTCCACTGCTAGCCTCTCACTATATACTTGCTAGCTTCTCCACTGCTAGCCTTCCGCTGTATACTCTGTTAGCTTCTCCACTGCTAGCCTTCCGCTATATGCTCTGCTAGCTATCACCACTGGAGAGAGCGAGGTGTAGAGAGTGTTGCCCGGACTTCTCTTGTGTTCACTCTTGTCTTCACTCCCACCAACTCAACTCCTGCATCACACGCTCCCGTATTTATCCTGCTTCTCATTAACTCCTAATTAATTAAGCTGACGACCGTCCATCCCTTACGCCCGTGGCGTCCACCGTTATCGTCTCAATCTCCAGACTCCGAGACGCCTACATCGTGTCTGCATTTGCAGCCAGCCAATCACCATTATGCATCGTAATTAGCTTGCCGTTGATCTCTCTCGCCGCACCTGTCTGCCCCGATGCGACCTCACTGTCCGTAACTTGCACATGCGTGCACCCCACTTGCAAACTCCACACGCATTTACTACACTACACATGTAAAGAGTACTGTACACTAGAGAAAGAGAAATCGTGGGCGGCTGAACCTCCACCGCCTCCTCGCTGTGGGCTGGTAACACCGCGTGGCCTGAGAGCCGCGATGGGTCTCAGCAAATTCTCATGACAAAATTATCATGACATGGCTATTACTCATTGCCCCATAGATTCAATCGATTCATCATCATCATTTACTCTCGTAAATTTGGCTATCATCAAATTCTTGCATCAAAGATTTTCCCATTGCTTCCTGTCATGTATTTCATTTACCTCATCTCCACCATTACATTCATTTGTACCGTTGTTATTTCTCAATAAAGCACATTGGTTAAGGTGCTATGTAAATCTCGTTAAGATAAGATAGAAAGATGTAAAAGTAACGTCAATGACAGAGCAGGCAGTTATAAACTAAGTTCTGCATGGCGCCACGCTATCAATAACAAGTAAATATGCAAACTATACTATGAACCACATTCGCTTCCAAATCAACAGAACCAACCCAACTAAGATGTGTGTGTATATATATTTAACCTGATAAGTAACAATACAATAACAATATAGTCCGATAATCACACGAAGCAAAACCAATAAGAAAGCAACAAACCGACCCATTTCCAGCAGGCGTCCATTTCAGTGATTTAAAAAACGTATCAAAAGTAGTCAGGGCCAGAATTGCGAATCCATGGAAATGAGCCATAAAGACCAAAATGCCCATTCTTTGGCAGTTCATGATGTCTCAGCTGGGTAATTAAAGTGCAGTCACCTGAAGCAGCCCACTCGATGTCCAAGCGAATTGTAGCTGCAGAAGCTCTTCGCAGTCTGAGAGAAGCACCTTGTATATTAGTGTTAAACTCGGTCGTGAAAATTATCATGCCCCCGGTGAGTTAGTTTATTAGATTTTTTAGCCAGCTAGCCAGGATTAGTAAAACTTCTCTATGAATCTCTATGTATCGCTATGAGTTTCTATGTATCTCTATAAATCTCTGTGTTTCTATATTTATGTATCCCTATGAGTCTCTATATACCTCAATGAGTCTCTACAGTGAGGGAAAAAAGTATTTGATCCCCTGCTGATTTTGTACGTTTGCCCACTGACAAAGAAATGATCAGTCTATAATTTTAATGGTAGGGTTATTTGAACAGTGAGAGACAGAATAACAACAACAAAATCCAGAAAAACGCATGTAAATATTTTTATAATTTGATTGGCATTTTAATGAGGGAAATAAGTATTTGACCTGTCTGCAAAACATGACTTAGTACTAGGTGGCAAAAATCTTGTTGGCAATCACAGAGGTCAGACGTTTCTTTTAGTTAGCCACCAGGTTTGCACACATCTCAGGGGGGATTTTGTCCCACTCCTCTTTGCAGATCTTCTCCAAGTCATAAAGGTTTCGAGGCTGATGTTTGGCAACTCTAACCTTCAGCTCCCTCCACAGATTTTCTATGGGACTAAGGTCTGGAGACTGGCTAGGCCACTCCAGGACCTTAATTTGCTTCTTCTTGAGCCACTCCTTTGTTGCCGTGGCCGTGTGTTTTGGGTCATTGTCATGCTGGAATACCCATCCACGACCCATTTTCAATGCCCTGGCTGAGGGAAGGAGGTTCTCACCCAAGATTTGACAGTACATGGCCCCGTCCATCATTCCTTTGATGCGGTGAAGTTGTCCTGTCCCCTTAGCAGAAAAACTCCCCCAAAGCATAATGTTTCCACCTCCATGTTTGACGGTGGGGATGGTGTTTTTGGGGTCATAGGCAGCATTCCTCCTCCTCCAAACACGGCGAGTTGAATTGATGCCAAAGAGCTCCATTTTGGTCTCATCTGACCACAACACTTTCACCCAGTTGTCCTCTGAATCATTTAGATGTTCATGGCAAACTTCAGACGGGCATGTATATGTGCTTTCTTGAGCAGGGGGACCTTGCTGGCGCAGCAGGATTTCAGTCCTTCACGGCGTAGTGTGTTACCAACTGTTTTCTTGGTGATTATGGTCCCAGCTGCCTTGAGATCATTGACAAGATCCTCCCGTGTAGTTATGGGCTGATTCCTCACCGTTTTCATGATCATTGCAACTCCACGAGGTGAGATCTTGCATGGAGCCCCAGGCCGAGGGAGATTGACAGTTCTTTTGTGTTGAGGAGGGTTGTTGCTGGGCTCTGGTCCAATCACACGGCCCGGGGTATTGCGGAGCGGAGCCTGGTCTGCGGGGCGTGTGGGAGAGGCCACCGTACACCTAGGCTCCAATGGGAGGCGAGGTGAATGGGGGCGGAGCCAGCGGGGTAGTATGGGAAGGCCGGATCTGACCATCCGGAAGGGGGGAGTCAGGGTCACTTGGGGGGAATGGATATAAGTGGGTGCTCGGAAGAGATCGGGGCAGTCGAGGAAGTTAAGAGTCTGAGCCACGTTGGGTGGTGAGAGAGAGATCCGCGCCATCGGCCACGTGGCCTAAGGACCTCAGCATGCCGCCGGCCAGCGGTGTGTGGAGTGCGGGCGTAGAGGAGCTAACGGAGGAGCGTGCGTGGCACGCGAGAGGGAGCGTGCGCGGGGCGCGCGTGAGACAACGCTGGTCCGTGGAGGAGACCATTGGGGTGCGGAGAAGACCTGAATAAAAGACAAGCGGAGACCAGCAGTGCCTGACGGAGTCTTTTATTACACTGGTGTCAGAAGTGGAACGAGATGTCAAAACATCTCAAGAAAAAGAATATACCTGCACCATCTTCAGAAGACGAAGAGGACCTTCCTCCGGCAGTGGTGGTCCCGACCATGGAGGGCATGGGCGAAGTGGCGGCGAGCGACATGACAGGAGTACAAGATGTCGTCGCGGCGGACGGGCCGTCTGCGTCGACGGGCGCCGAGGACGGCCGGCGACACATGGCAGACCAGCTTGAGCCCTTGATACTGGGTAAGATGTTGGAGCTGTCCAAGGACTTGGGCATTCCACTGCCGGTGTGCGGCTATGAGCAACTGACCTCCCGGATGGCAGCCAAGTGCCTCGACGCGCAGTTCAACTTGCGCCATTGGGCGCAGATGACCGCCTGGATGGGGAGCCTGACCGTGGAAGGAGACGCCGTCGGGTGGACTCCATCGAAGGCCGTCTTTGTGCCGGACAAAAGGGGGCCTGGCGATCTCACTGCGGCGGCGGGCCAGTGGGTTCCTCGAGGGGGAGCGGAGTTGCGCTCTGGGCCACCGCTGAGGGATCGCCGAGACGGGGGGGGAGCCGGGCGGCGGGCCGACTCGTCGTGTTACTGCTGCAGGCGTCTTGGACACTTCGCGCAGGACTGTCGGAGTCGCCCTTGCCCGCCTCTTCAGCCGGAGTCCCCGGCCGGGGACGCGACGTCAACGCCGGAGAGTCAACCATGTCAGGCAATTCGGTACGCATCAGACACCCGGCAAGGCCTGTCATCTCATGCATCACCGTCGGTATGCGTTCCGTGGGCCTGTTCTAACGGGGGGACTCTAAGGGATCTGCGTCGCTTGCTGACACAGTGGCGAAAATTGGCACGGAGGGTGGTCGCAGCCGCTACTGGGTCGTCGACCATGCCGGGTTCGATACAGAGGATCGACGTGCGGATTTTGGTAGATTTGTGCGCGTCCGCAACTATCATCTCGGATGTGATATTCCATCTCCTGTCCATTCCGCCGTCGCGTGTACGACCGGTTTACGATTCATGTGTTGCGGCGAACGGAGGGAGTATGGGCATCGTTGGTCAGGTGGAGGCGCATATTTTGGTTGGGGGTGTGTCGGCTTCGGGGACGGTGTTGATCTCCAGGTCCCTCGCTGTGCCGTGTTTATTGGGGACCGATTTCCTGGCAAAGATGCCCATTCAGATAAGGGTAGATCAGAATTGTATTGAGTTACCGGCGGGCCAGAAGATTTAATTTTTGCCGTCGCCGTACGGCCAGTCTGCCCCGGACCGCCAGGTGCAGGCGCTGTCCGATGTTTCGGTCGACATTCCACCTGGCTCGTAGATGCTGATTCCACTGCATTATCATAAGCCCGTGCCTGGGATCGAGGGGGCGGTGGGGGTGTTGTTGTCGCCGTCCAACGCAGTTACGGCTGGCCTGGTGCTGGTCGCGGCACGAACGATTGTTTGGCCGGGTCTGCCTCCGTTTTTGCAAGTGTTGAATGGAGGCACGGACAATGCCGTCGTGCCTGCCGGAACGGTTTTGGCCCATGTTACGACCGCCTTCACGGCCCATGACGATCCGGCCCACCGAGGCCTCGTAGGGGAGGTTCCGGCCTCGACGTCGCAGGACGATCGATGGATTGCCGGGTTGTGCCAAGAAAATGTGTCCTTGACTACGGACCAGCGGTCCGCGCTTCGCGCGCTGTTGGAGAAATATTCTGATGTCTTTAGTAAAGACGATTTCGATCTGGGACGCACCTCGTTGCTCTCCCACCATATTGATACCGGGGATGCTGCTCCCATTCGGATGAATCCACATCGGATGAGCCCGGTGGAGAGGGATCATGTACGTGGCACAGTGGATGATATGCTAGCCGCTGACATTATCTCTCCATCCAACAGCCCGTGGGGCGCTCCGGTGGTCCTGGTGAGGAAAAAGGATGGTAATTTGCGGTTTTGTGTTGATTTTCAGAGGTTAAACAAGGTGTCGGTTGCGTACGCTTACCCCCTGCCATGTATGGATGATTCCCTCGATGCCTTGTCTGGGGCGAAATTTTGTTCCACTCTTGACCTCTCTTCGGGGTTCTGGCAGCTCCCCCTGGACGAGTCCTCGAGGGAAAAGACGGCTTTCCGTACGCCGCAGGGCCTGTTTCAGTTTAATTGTCTTCCCATGGGGTTGAACGCCGCCCCTGCTACATTCCAGAGGTTGATGGAACTCGTGTTGACCGGTCTGCAGTGGGACACAACTTACCTATACATATCAATAGTACACCAACGAATATTAAATTGAAGACTGAATTGAAAACGTTATTTTTCAGATTGCATATAATATAACTCAAGTGATGTGGCCACAAAAACAGTCGTCTCAAATAGTTGTTGTTTGTTAATTTACTTTGTTGTTGCACACTTTATACACGATTGTGTTGAACATCGTATACCTTAACTTATCCCTTCCTTACTCGGCAAACATATCAACTCCCTGTTTGTTGTGCTACCTCGAGATGTATTTCATGGGAGGCACAGTATTAGAGACTTAGAGAAGCATGCAAAGTACTACACACAGAGACACAGCCTGGAGACACACAGCAGCATGTACAGTACTACATCCAAACACACACTGGAGTCACACATAGAAGCATGTACAGTATATACGTAATAATGGGGAGAGCGTGAGAGACACGCAAACTCCAAATATACAGCAGGTGTCAGGGTCTGGATCGAACCCACGACCTCCTGCATACCAGACGAGGTAGTCAACATCTCCCAGCCACTGCGGCACTCTTCTCAAGTGATCAGCTTTTCGTGGGGATAAGCCGGAAACACCCGGTGGAAGAGCCAGCGTGCCACCCCACGGCCACGTGACACTCAGGGTCAAGGGTCAACTCACGCTGGTACCACCTCCTGGACACCTCAGCGGAGGGGAAGCCCACAGCATTGACGTTCCCCTGAAGTTTTCCATCCGAGAATGAAGCAGGCCCGAGCCTGATTGGCTTTCGAGCTCCGGTGAGACTGGGTGCTTGCGGAGCGATGTGGTGGTAGTGGTCCATGTGGTGGTGCATGTGGTGGTGGTCCATGTGGACCACCACCCTGACACTCTCCCACTCCCCCTTGTGGGAGCCCGCACTACACCCAGAGCTCACCAAACACACAGGGGTGTCCACATCCACGTCCGCAAACGGTTAACACCCTGGGGGGCTGTGGGGGGATGCTGGGATCCCCACACAGCCCCACCCCTCGGTGGCAAATTGGTATGAAAGGCGGGGAGTGAGAGGGCTCATGGTTCAGTGTTGGGAAGCTAACGAGTGAAGAACCAGTGAAGACTGAAGACCGGCAGATACAGTTAGGGAAAAAAAATATTTGATCCCCTGCTGATTTTGTACGTTTGCCCACTGACAAAGAAATGATCAGTCTATAATTTTAATGGTAGGGTTATTTGAACAGTGAGAGACAGAATAACAACAACAAAATCCAGAAAAACGCATGTCAAAAATGTTGACTTCTCCAAGACAGAGGTTATTTGCAAGCCACCTGGCTACCATGAGAGATTCGTTCATGAGGCTATCCACATATACAAACACAGAGACTATTTCAACCGAGAAGATGGATTCTGGCTTAGCAATCATTGGAAGGATTTGATAAACCATTTCGGGTCTTAATCGATTGTGTTCACGCTTACGGTGACTTTCAGAGCGCATTCCATTCTCTTCCTCTCCCCCCTCCTCTTTTCCGAATATAGATGGACTCGTCCATCTGAACAACTGCCAAATCGTTGTCCGTGGTGCTGACGTTAAGAAAAAATGGCCACATTTTTCACATTTTATTGCTGTGGATTTCACACCTGATGATGATACTTGTGTTGCAGTCGAAACGTCATGAGAATTTTATTGTTTTATATTTTTATTATTTTATTGTTTCCCTTCTAAGTGACTTTACCGAAAGAACCAAGAATATGAATCCCTGCAGTCACGAAAGCTTTAAATCAAAGTTTAAATTAATAATGTATGGATAATACATTTTACAAAAAACAAATTTAAAGAATAATAAATGCAGCGGTCCCCCCTTGTGAAATGGTGGATGCTAGGGGCAGGCGAGTGTGACTAGCTGCGTCTTGTACAGAGCACGGAGTTGAGAGACACTCGGCGTATTGTGGACGTCCTGTGGGCAGGGCGTGCTCGAGACAGCTCGTCCCCACAGCGTTGGGTGAACAATCCCCGTGCGGTTTGGATGAACTTATTCACTCGCACGAACGCCACCCACCCATTCTACATCACATAAAGTACGGGGGAAATCACTGCTGTTGAGAATATATTTAATTTTTAAATCAAAGAATCCACGCGTGACAGAAACCTCCGCATGTAGGCACAGGATCGACAATATAAAAGTGAAGGAGTGTGCGTACATCAATGAGAATGGACGTAAGGGGTCGTGTGTGGCAACGCTGCCAAGCTGCTCACAGCGCAGTTGCTCGAGTGGAGGAGAGTCGAGTTTGATGCTGAACCCGAGTACCCAAACACATCTAAGTGCTGGATTTCAGGCACGCATCACCACAGCTCGTGCTATGCAGGTGCAGTAAAGTAGGTTGTTGGAGGGTAAGAAGAGGGTGGTTAGAAAGTCTGTGGAGAAGTTTATGAATGACAACAAAACAAATGAAGGCTTTAGCTGGTGTAGTAAAAAGGGGTAAAGATGTCGAGAGAGATCGGTAAAGTTGGGTATTTCTGCTATGGATGGAGGTATTCATCTACGAGCCACCTATTTCAATGCACACAGTTTTTTTGAATAAAAAAAATATAATATTCACAGGCCGTGCGGATCGTGGGGGTTGTTTGGCCATACTTCACCACGCCAGCCATTACGGGTTGGTGGTAGACGTGGGATCTATAGACAGAGGTACATGTTGCAGTATAACATTGGATTGTTCTGCTCTACCCTGTTCTACCCATATCAATGTCCAGCCTATAAACTGGAAAATAACTGACTGACAGCGGCAGAGCAGCCTCAGCTATTTTTGAGCTTCACAAATATTCGTGATCCACCAACCCGCCCCCCCCATCAAAAGGCTTCCACTCAGGTGGGCTCCACCGAATGATGCTGATCAAGATGGTGGTGAAGCCTTTTCAGTCTGTGTGCGTGTTCTACTGACGATGCGCTGCGCTTTACGAATTGTAATCTTCATCGTTTTTCAAAACAACACAATACATCAATAACACTGCCATTAAAAAGAAATGCGTCTATATACACAACATGTGACATTTATAGCAATTGCCATTCTTCTTAAACCCATTATGTATATGCTCTCAAGAAGAGCCATTGCCTGAAACGTCACCAGTTACGCGTTTTCTATTATCTGGCTATTGTTGACGAATGTGTTGAGAGTTTATCTTTGCTTGTGCAGAACTACCAACGCAGTGTCATCAAATAATAATAAGTCTAAATCTACAAGTTAAATAAGAGGTTTGTTTTACGTTGAGGACTGACAGGCCGCTTACAGGTTAATATACCTGCGACCTTTGGAGACAAACTAGAAGTGGAATGATTCAGCAAACACTGGCACAACGCTCAGCAGCATTCCAAAGGTGAGCGCCTGATCTCTTGAACAGCTACAATGCGAATAGTTTAAGCATGAGTTGTCATTCCATTGTGCACTTTAAACAAAAGCAAACAAATCACGTGACATGTTTCAGGCTATTTGGGGACAAACTGAGGGTATAGTCTATCGTCTCAAAAGTAACCGAGACTGCCTAAAAATGCAGATATAGTAAGTTCACCATACATATTATCCATACTCATTTTATAATATTTCTTGAAGTCTGTCTGACATTTTTCAGATGTCCCTACATTTCCAGATTTTTTTTTTATCGTCTACGGGATGAATGAGGTGCACTAAGCACCATCAAATGCAAATACTCCACGTGTGGTTGTCTGGGTTGGGCTGCGTGTTGACCCTCACGTCTCTCAAGCATTCTCCCGGTGCTAGAGTGGTCATTTACAGGCGTTAAATACGAAATGCAAAATGTACTTTTACTGTGACTCCTTAAGATGTCAGCAGCGCGTTCTTCAATGCCCAGCCTAACCGAAGACAATGCACTTGAATTACGAGCGGATGTGAACAATTGAACGTTAAAATGAAGGAAAATTGCTTTCTCGTGATAAATACAATAGGAGCATAAAATACAATCCGGATTGGTGAAGTAGGGTGGAGGCCCATTCAATGATCAAATCGTCAATGATGTTAAACATGGCGAAATATTTAACTCTCATCACCAGATGAGCCTTGGCATCTCTTAACAATGGACACTTAGCCACTCTCCTCCCTCCGTTGGCCTCCCGGAACGTCACTTCATTATCAGCGGTCCAGCCATACAGTAGACGACGTCCGACTGCTCAGGCTGCCGGGGTTTCTCGGTCAAAACAGGGAGTCTTTGTCTGCGGAAACCGAGCTCCGTTCGAGAGTCTCTCATGATTCTGACCTCGGCCTCGTGCTGTTCACGACCTTCGCATCTCCAATTGGCCGCCTCATTAAGAGCTTTAGCGTCAAACACCATCGCTTGCAGACACCTCAGTTCATTACACGGAAGAATAAATGTAATAATATAGATAAGCAGTCACTACGACCCCTTAATACAGTTATTGTTTTTAATCTGGGGTGCATGCATCCCCTAGGGGTGTGAGATGCCCTTTCTGGGGTTACGAGACATGCCAGGTTTTTTTAAGGTAAATAATTGAAACACAAAATTAAGAACGGGTACGTAAGTACCGTAATGACTTTGTTTCATCAAACCCTATGAATTTATTAACATTGTACTTTTTTTACGATTGATAACCACATAGGTGCAAAGCTGCAGTAAAGGTTAAGAACCACTGCCTTTATATATTTGTCCCTCCAAACAAAAACAACTTTGTTTATAACAGAACTCATCAGGCGCATTACCTTATGGGAGAGTCACATGTCAGTAGCATTGATAATTATACGCGCAGATTCTGCATTGGCTTTGACATACAGTGTGTCATCAGTAGTCAAGTATACTTGATTCAATATTGGTGAACTATGCAGTTATTCATCAGTATTTATTGCATGAATAAATACATTTTGCTCATATTGACTATCTAAATATTATAGTTACTCAAAAAAAAACGACAAATTCTATTTTACAGTATTATTTAAAACATACGGATGCTATTTTAACGCAGTATATAACACGCAGTACATGATAATAAACTAACATTAGTTACGTATTATATAATTCAACACTAAATATGATTTACAAATATATAATTGTATATCGAACTAGGACCCATATCTTAAAGATAGGCACTTGCCTATTTCATCTGAAAGTTCACCAACATTGATTCGAGAAAGCTTGACTGCTGATGAGACACTGTTATGTCAAAATCCTATCTGGAATGTGCTTGTACCGAATCAAAACTTTAGAAATGATGCACTCCCAGGAGTCAATTGGACTTATCGGTGTTATAATTAACAATAAATAAATAATGACATATTTTGTCAGCTTGTCTGTTTCTTTCACACAAAGTTGCTTGGTCACGTACCGCCAATTGAAAACCCCTACTATGACCGCTTCGGCTTCAAATTATTTTTCTCTGCGTGGAAACAAATCTCAGCTGAGAGCAGTGGCTCTCAACCGAGGGGTACGCAGACCGATGGGGGTACGTGGCAATGTCCAAGGGGGTAGGACGTAAGGTGATTTATAAAATACGTGAAATATCATACGTTAGAGTCATTGGTGAACAATCATGTTTGAATCTGCCAAATAAAATAACTACGATACAATTTATATTCTTATGTTAAACTAGAGCGATGCAATATAGCTTTATAAACTCATTGATCGTAAACCACGTGGTTCCCAAGAGTAACCCGCGAGCTAGAACAAATGATGTCACGTATCCAGAGCGTCCGTTTGTATTCGCTTGCAGTTACAAGACAGTTACGATATACACCTCACACAATAGAAATTTGGTTAAAATATTGACGTTCATTTTTCATGCATGTATTTCTCAGACCCATGATGGGTCAGGCAAGGGCGGTACTCGGTTGAAACTAAATTCAACAAGGGGGGTAACAGTGGCCAACAAATATTGAGAACCACTGCTCTAGGCTCCGATAGCATGAGGGTGTCACTCAGCACTCCTCAAGCTCGTCAAAGAGCCCTTGCAGCTGAGTCTGACTCATACAAATTAAAAAAAAAAATAGTTTTTTTTGTGTGATGCCATTTAATGCCGTCATAAACCAATTGGCTGAATCGGGACCGCTCGTTACAGGATCGATGTGCAACGTGATGCCTATGGTTGTGTGACAAAATTAAATCACCTTTTTGATGCTTACTAAGGGGGGTGGGGAGGCTTGAGGTGGTTTAGGTAGAGCAGT
>CM025637.2:1655734-1673018 GCA_014621495.2 Entosphenus tridentatus
AGTGGATCTTCTTACTAAGGGGGGTGGGGAGGCTTGAGGTGGTTTAGATAGAGCAGTGGATCGTCTTAACCTGGGATGCAGGCACCTCCTGGTGGTGCGAGATGCCCTTCATGGGGGTGCGAGACAAATTAGGGACCGTCAATAAATGACGTCACGCGATTTTGGACGATTTTTTACCCCCCCCCCCCCAATCGTCACACGGTTTCACAAAAAGTCAAACCCCCCCTCAAATTTGACGTCACAAAGCTCTGCCCCCCCCCAAAAAAAAAATTACATGCTTCAAATCGCTTTAAGCTATTGTCATTGTAGTGCGTATTTAATGTGGCACTGCACTCTGACAGATGAATGAGGAGGGGTTCAGAGTGTGGGTGGTCACACACACAGTAGTCACGTGATGAGTGGGAGGCTTCAGCTGGTTTAGAGACAGAAGAGATACCGGCAGAACCGGCTGAGCACGACCCGCGTAGAAAGCCGATTTCGTTGTCGCGTTCTTTGTACAGGGGAACATTTTAACAACAAAAATAAATGAAATCTACAAAGTCTCTGAGAGTGAGAATATACAGCAGAGCTGGACAAGTAAATGTACCTGCCCCCCATCATTCGCTTGACCAATGAGAGCATCGTATGCTCTGAACCAAGCAGATGCCAACCCCTCCCACCCAACCCCCACACGATTCGATTGTCACGGTTCGTGGTAACGATTTATTTAAATATATATATTATTGAGATGTTGTCTTTTGACTTCAAACTTTCGTGACTGCAAGAATTCATATTCTTTGGTTCTTTCAGTAACGTCATGTAGATTGAAAAAATAATAATACAAATATAGTGAATAAAAATGCCACGACTTTTCGTTTAGAGTTTATCTCCCCAATGTGATCACGCTGCGTGTAGCCTGGTGTAAGTAGTCACGAGACCAGGGCAGAGTCTCGGGCTCCACCTAAAAGAATCCTCGCCACAGAAATGTCGACTGAGGGCCTCGCTAGGACCCGGGACTGAGAGCCCAGCAGCCCTCAGCGCCTCCAGCCGCGTCTCCCGCCGCTGTCGCCTTGTAGGAGGCAGCACAGTAAAATGTGCTCGTGGGTACAATACGTAATACTTATTGATGTTATTAAACTAAATTTGTTTTTTTTATTGAATAATAATGTTTACCATCTGTATGATTTTAGGTTTTGTGATGCTATTTCATACTCTTAAAAAATCAATAGAGTTTGTAAATCTAAAGTTTAATCTTGACAACATTCTATGTTCCCGAAGTAAAAAAACTAACCCCAGTTGGCTCTTGTGCAGCGAACATTACTCTCATATGCAGAGTGGGTGGGTAAAGGACTGCCATCGACTGTGCTTGTGGACCAGAGGTCTCCACTTTGAAGGTTTCTCAGAGGTGGCTCTTTGATGTCTGCTTTCATGGGCCGTTCTCTAACACAGCTCTACCAAGGGATCAACACTCGATCCACTAATTTCATGACGTGACAATAATATCACAAACAGGTTAAGCTGTGTGGAGTGAATGGATATAGCGATGTCATCAAGCGGCTTGATGATATCACCAAGCGACGTGGTGATATTGGTGCCACTTAATGGTGAACGCCGATTGTCGTTCATGTTTTAAGCAGTCGATGGGGCTGTGAGTGGTGAATAGTCGGCACGGTAATCTTCAGTCTCGGACAAGGTGAGATACGGTGACATCGCAAACAGTGGGTGTTGGAGGAAGGTAGAGTGGGTGATAGAGTAACACTGCAAATAAAAGCCTCAAGATTCCAGGATGGGTCACGGGAGTCTATGACAAACTCCATCTCAAATGCCACAATGACATTCAAGTAACTCATTACATTGGGTAATTACGTGGAGATGGAATTACAGGACATCATTACATATCTACAACTACACCAACTACTATTTATTTTACCAGGTATAGCCCACTGAGAGATGTAGAACTTTCTCAGAAGCGACCTGGCAACAAATGATTGCGCAATGAAGTGGCTTACCAAGTACTCTAAACACGTGATTTTGATTCTAAATGTGAAGGGAAAACCCAGAGGCCCCGGAGAAAATTCCACGTGACCACACGGAGAGAGACGCAAACTCGCAATATACAGCCAGCGTCAGATAAAACCCAGGTCCTCCTGTACACCAGGCGAGGGAGATAACATCTCCCCACTGTGGCACCCAATCCTTTGCTGTCTTACCATAGACACCGACTTGTGCACTGAGCTGTGGTAGGATGAGTCTATTTCTCGATAACCATCTCACGAATGAGCTTTCGAAGCTGTGCCTCTTTGATTTATGTTAATATCAACAATAACTAATTTCTTTAAGTGTTTTTTTCTTTCCATTTGTTTTTTTAAAGTAGATTATTTTGATATATTCTGTTAATTAAAGTTAAATCCCAACAGGTGTGTACAGTAGCCGTGTGCATTGTGTTTGTGCACATAGGATGCAGGTTCACATTCCAGGCAGTCTCATGATGTCAATAACGACAATGAAAATATTTTAAGAATTTTACTTCCTTCTTCACCGTCGCTATAAGAGAGAGGCTCTGGTCCAGCGTCTCTCTGAGCCACACAGCGAGCGATCCCAGCGAAGCCATGAGTCATGGCGAGCGCGACTCCCAGTGAGAGTGTGGATAGTGAGCTGCGCTGCTCCATCTGCCTGGACACGTTCATCTGCCCATCCACGCTGATTTGCAGACACTCGTTCTGCTCCCAGTGTGTGCCTGGAGGCCACCTCTGAGACGGCGAGCAGCTTCAGCTGCCCGCAGTGCCGAGCGACGTTCCCTGTACGATCCCAGCTGAGGAGGAACGTGGCCCTCGCCAACCTGGTGGAGCAGCTCAGAGTTGGAGACGGGATGGCCGCGGCCGTCGTGTGTGACATCTGCAGTGATGGCCACACTCCTGCAGTGAAGACCTGCCTGAGATGCGAGATGTCCTACTGTTTTTCTCACTTTAGGCCTCACCAGGAGAATCCCAGGTTGAGAGACCACGCTGTGGTGGATCCTACTGCGAGCTTGGATGAGCGAAGATGTCCTAATCACAAAAGGGAGCTGGAATTCTACTGCACAGTAGAGAGCAGCCTGGTCTGCTCAACTTGCACCATCGCAGGTGACCACACAGGACACAAGGTCCTGACGCTGAAGGATGAGCACGAAACACGGAAGGTGAGGCCCTCAGAGTGAGACACCATAACACGATCTGACCAAATATGTTACTCGGCTACACAACATCTAATGAAAAACATTATCGCGTGCTCATGCTCTCCCTTTTGAATCTCTGTCTCTCTGCCTGTGTAGCTAATCTTCTGGTTTGCATTCCAGGAAAGAGACTCAGGATGTATTGAATCCTAGGCTTTCATTAAACATACTTGCCGTATAAAGTAATTAAGTAGACATAGATTTGAGACTGATATCACAGCCACCTTAGAAACAATTATATTGAATTTATCTTCTAAACTAGACAGCTGTGGTCACATGGGCTCATGTGTCCGAGTCGGTATGTATACTAAGCCAGCACGGCTCACACCGGCTGCTGCTACAATGAGGCATCAGCTTGCCCACTACCCGTGTTCCCCATCTCAGTCGCCGTACAAAGGCAGTGTGGAGATGAGGGCCTTCGCTGTGGAGGGGTCGTTGTGGAGGGAAGGGCAGTGTGAGGGGTGGCTCAGGGGGCTGGAGTCTCCCCCTGGTGACGTCTTATCTTTCACTACAGACGCGCGTAGGGGAGGAGACGCGAGCGGTGGAGGAGAAGAGGAAGGAGGCAGAGGAGTCCATGAAGCAGATGGAGGCCGCTCGCAAGGAGGCGCAGGTACCGTGTTCGGGTCTGACTCTTTAACCCCCGTCACCTCCATCCAAGGCGGAAGTCGTGGATATCAAAATTATTTCAAGCGAACTTCGTGCAGCTTCATAACTTTGATACCTCCTAACTATATCATTCACTTTGGAACTCAACATTAACTACAAGTGGGTTTCACTTTTACCACATTCGATATCCGCATCGGCGAGTCTGCCATGAGGGTGGGTTTCTTGGCATTGCGTCTTCCACTCCTGTGGAAAAAACAAAAGTGTAGAGAGTGCCACGGATTCTAGGGGTGGGGCTGTTGTACTGCACAGGAGGTCATGCACCGGCACGGACGCAGGGGCACGAACACCGCACAGCTGCACCTCACGCGGTCCCTAATCGCATCACCGGAGTTTATTTTAACAACATTTTTTTTTATTTTACCAGGTAAGGCCCCACTGAGCTATGTAGATTTTTTTCAGAAGCGACCCTGGCTGTCACAAATGATAGTAGCTCAACTGATTTGCTGACATCATCATCATTACGTGAAAATATATAGCAGCAGACCCATAGAGATAAATAGAGACCATAGAGATACATAGAGACCCCTAGAGATACACAGAGACTCATAGACTAAACTATTTTTTATTTCACCAGGTAAGGCCTCACTGAGCCATGTAGCTCTTTTTCAGAAGGAACCTGGCTATCACAAATGATAGCTAAATGAAATGACTTATCAGAAAAATACTCTAAATACGGTACTCTAAACGCTTGCTTGAACTCGGAGACACTCTTGGGCTATGCGGGTTGTTCACAGCAGATAACGAATGCCTTGAACTCTAAACCCGAGTCGGAAAACCCGACCTGGATTACGCCGATTTTAGATGTGGAGAGAAAAGCCAGGGGTCTCGGTCAAAAATCTAGGCAGGCATCATGGTCGTGGTCGAACCCACGACCACCTGTATACCAGGCGAGGAGGTTAACATCTCGCCACATCTCGTCGGACCCAGGTGGGGAACCCCCCCGACTCGGAGTGCCCGAGTCTCAACATCCACGACCCCAGCGCCCTCTAGGGGAGAAACAAAAAGAGAGCGGCACCCCTTTTGCTCCTTGGCATGGGTCGACTCAGTCCCATGGGCACCTCGTCACTTGGACATGATTCACCACTAGGGAATATTATTTCATTATTTGCCAGGTAAGGCCCTACTGAGCTGTATAGCTCTTTTTCCAAAGTGACCTGGCTATTACAAATTAAAGCTCCACCAAGTGGTTGACATCATCATTATCACGTGGAAATTTATAGCAGCAGCCAAATATACATAGAGACCCATATCGATACATAGACACCCATAGAGATACTAGACCCACAGAGATACCTATACATGTGTAGTGACTGTGAATGTCACTGTGTGGTGCCGGCCTTGCGAGGCCACGACAGATAATGTAATTATGTGCGGCCTGGTTACTGGGCGTAGTACCAGCCCTGTCGGGGCTTGCGTGAGCGCTGGTTAGAGCAGAGGCACCACGTACAGTGTGCGGTGCAGGCACCCGGTGAGGGAGCGAGAGTGTCAGCCAGCCAGCTCTACGTTGGGGCATGATATGCGGGTTGACCTGCCGACACGTGACCAGATGATATTGGAGGAGGGTCACCAGTGGATGGGGGCCGCTGGGTGGTCATGTGGTTTAGAAGAGCTCTCGGAAGCCTTCGGGAAAGGGCCAGAGAGATCGAGGTGGGCAGAGCGAGAGGCAGAGCCAGCCCCAGCCGGGCCAATATAACGGGTCCCCGTGTGGGGCTCGGGGTTCTTGATTGTTGGTGAATGAAGGTCCAAGTCGGGTTGAAGAAGCCTCTAGCCACGCGGTCCGGGACTCAGCTCGTGGTCCGGACCGGGATAGCGGGACCGTGTCTAGTTCTGCCGTAGCGTGGTTCGATGGGCGTTCAGCACCTGAGTGTAGGTTACGTTTTGTTGTGTTGAGTTGATGTAATAAATAGTGTTTCTCCCAAGACAACGTCTGCAACTCAGTCGGACTCACTACACATGCATAGAGATATATAGGCAAAAATAGAGATACAGAGGGACCCCGAGAGAGAAATAGAGACCCATAGGGACCCATAGAGACCAATAGATAAAACTATTTTTTATTTTACCAGGAACGGCTCCACTGAGCTGTGTAGTTTCTTTTCCAGAAGCGGCCAGTCTATTACAAATGAGAGCTCAAAAAAGTGGCTGATTGTAATGTGGAAACTGATAGCAGCCAAATACTCTAAATGCGCAACGTTGATCCTAAATGTGGAGGCAAAAAACCGGAGGACCCAGAGAAAAATCCACATAACCACAGAGTGAACGATCCCCAAATATACATCAGGCGTCAGGGTCAGGATCGAACTCCAACCTGCTGTATACCAGGTGAAGGAGATAACATCTCCTAGCCACCACGGCGCCCACACGCACACACGGAGTGGCTCATGACTCAGGGAGCCAACCGTCGTCCTCGCGTCTCCGCAGGAATCGGTTGCTGGGATCAGGGATCGCGTCATGGGGAAGTTCGCCCACCTAAGGAAGGCTCTGGACGAGGACGAGAGGGAGGCTCTACGTCGCGTGGCCGTGAAGGAGCGCGAGCTGCTGTCCCGGATAGACGAGGACATCGCTCGTCACAAGCAGGAGATCGGCGAGCTCCAGGCGGCGGCCGCTCGCCTGCATGCTCTGCAGCACGAGAGGGACTCGCTCGCTTTCCTGCAGGTGGGGAGTGCCTCTGTGGAGACGCCAGTTGTGTTCAATACAACAGAGTGGGCAGTGGCAGTGAGACTCGTGGTCCAAGGGTAGAGACTTCACTCATGATCTCTCTCTCTCTCTTCCACAGGGACACCTGGAGGTGATGCGCAGGTACAGATCCTTAACGTCTCACGGTTAAACACTCACAACACAGGATGTGAGTGTTAGACACACTGGCTGTGTAGACACAAGGGCTCTGTGTGTTAGACACAGGGTGTGTGTGTGTGTATTAGACATGTCAGACACTGACTGTGTGTGAGATACTGGCTGAGTGAGTCACCGGCTGTGAGTGAGACACCGACTGTGTGTGAGACACTGGCTGTGTGTGAGACACGGGCTGTGTGTGAGACACTGGCTGTGTGTGAGACACTGACTGTGTGTGAGACACGGGCTGTGTGTGAGAGACGGGCTGTGTGTGAGCTGTGTGTGAGACACTGACTGTGTGTGAGACACTGACTATGTGTGAGACACTGACTGTGCGTAAGACACAGGCTGTGTGTGAGACACTGACTGTGTGTGAGATGCAGGATGTGTGTGAAACACGGGCTGTGAGTGAGACACGGGCTGTGAGTGAGCCATAGGCTGTGTGTGAGACACGGGCTGTGCATGAGACACGGGTTGTGTGTGAGACAATTGGCTCTGTGAGAGACACAGGTTGTGTGTGAGATACGGGCTGTGCATGAGACAAGGGCTGTGTGTGAGACACTGGCTGTGTGTGAGACACAGGCTGTGTGTGAGAGACACAGGCTGTGTGTTAGACACTGACTGCGTGAGACAATGGCTGTGTGTGAGTTGCTGCTGTATGAGACACGGGCTGTGTGTGAGACACAGGCTGTGCGTGAGACAATTGGTTCTGTGAGAGACACTGTGTGTGAGACACGAGCCGTGAGACACGGGCTGTATGTGTGGGTGCTATGGATGCTGAGTGTTCCAATGTTGTGGTTAAAAGAGGCTGTGTGTGATGTTGTTGGTGGTTGTCCCAGGAGAGAGATTCCAAAGGAATCTTCACCCCCACCTCCTACTTCATTGGACGCCATCACGGTCCGCTCCCTTGAAAGGGCCATGCGCAGACTCCTGCCTCTCGTCTGTGAGTTCCTCAGTCTTGCACCCGCATGTCCCGCTGTGTTGAACTGCACTTTTGTGCTCCCCACCTTAATCAACTTTTCAATTTATTTTACCAGGTAATGAACCCATTAAACCATGTCGCTCTTTTTTCGGAAGCAACCTATCAAAAATGACAGGTCTACGAAGTGGCTCATCACGTGGATATTTATAGCTGCAGCCAAATCCTCTGAATGCAAATTGATTCTAAATGTGGACGGGAAAACGCCAGGAACTAGGGAAAAATCCATGCCACCACAGGGAGAGAGACGCAGCTTCTGAAAGAGAGCGACATGGATCAGTGGGCCCTACCTGGTGAAATGAAATTCATTTTAATTTGGAGCTTTCGTGACTGCAGGAATTACTCTTTGGTTCTTTCGGTAAAGTCACGTATAAAGATAAAATAATAAATTATATAATAGCATACGACGTTTCGATTGCAACACAAGCAATCATCATCAGGTATAAATGAAATAGCAACAAAAATCTAACCAGAAAACTATATACAGACATATAAGCAGACAGATATCACCAAGATACATAGAGAGAGAGCAACACATAGGCACACAGAGAGAGAACGTCTCTGTGACGAGGCCTTAAATAGAGAGAGGGGGCGGGGGCGGAGAGAGGGAGGGGGTTAGAGAAAAAATTAGCATGTCAATGAGTAGGACGACGGGTGGTAAAGTACGCAAGCTTGAAAATTAGGAGAATGGGAGAAAGACACACTAAATTAAATAACCTAGCAAAATATCGAAATGTTATGTAATGCAACACAGAGAGTCGGTCAACACACAATTAACGCATAGCCTGGTCGATTACGTATTTCAAAGATTGCTAAGTTAGAATTTAAGTGTGAAAATTCCAAAGAGAGACAAAACATAAAACACAAGGAACGGAGACACACAGACAGAGCAGAACATAACAACGACAAAAAACGAGTGGAGACAGAAAAAGTACACTAAATACACAGGCAGAGAGAGAAAACAAAAAAAAATGGGCGCCATGGGTTGCCATCGTCGGTGGGAGGGGTCATTGCACCCCAATGGATAGCTACCGCCCGTCTCATGCTGGGCAGCCCCCGGCCAATAAGGTGCTTTCCCACAACGGCTCACCTGCTCCAATGGGTGCTTGGAGCTTATGGTTCGCAATTGTTTAAAAATCGCGGACAAACCGACAATAGTACGATGCGAAGCCGACAGATGTGGGAGTTGGTCACGTCTGGACACAAGCCGTTTTCTCCGGATCCGTGGCAACACCTGATGCACTAACAATGTGTCCCAAATACTTCACAGGTGATTGTAGCAAATGGCATTTCTGGGGTTTAAATTTCAAGCCCACAGCACGAACTTTGACGAACACAGACTCAAGGTGATGCAAGTGCTCGTCAACCGTACGACACAAGCCCCGCGAACTGGCCTTAACGGACAGATGCTGCAGGCTAGCAGCTCGAAGATGGCCTCCAAAATAATGGTGGCAGATGCCCCCGTATCCACCAAGAGGTGAACTTCCACCCCTTGCACGCATCCCGCCAACGCTGAGGAGCCGGCAGCCGCCGCCACCATCCGGTGCACAAGCGCGTCCCAATGGCGGATCTGTCTGGGCCACCCAGCGGGTGACAACGATGGTACACCCGACCCCTCAAGGACGACCCCATGATGATGGGCCCTAGCCCCACTAGATGCATGAGGTGAGGGTAGCGGCCATGCGGGTGATGCGTTGCGACTCACCTGGGGTCCGGGGCCCGATGCTGACGAGGGACCGGGAGGGGCCAGAGATGGCTTGTTGAAGGCTTCCGGGGCATTCCGGCAGCCCCGCTCAATGTGGCTCTGCTGGCCACAGCGAAAGCAGGCCACAGTGGCAGCGTCCTGTGGATGGGAAGGTCTCGGCCGTCCCTGCTACTCCGGACAGCGACCACCTGCACTCATCCCGCAACACTCAGGCATTGCCAGGGCCGCGAGGGTGTCCACTCCCTGAGAGGAGGCTCCCCCCTTTGGTGCCGGGACCCCCACGCACGCCGCCATCCGGGGCTGTTGGCGGAGGGAGAGGTGCACCTGAATGTTCTCGGCCAACGCCAAGGACGTGATCTGGTGATCGTTGTTGATCGACAAAGCGATCCCCAGCTCCCATGCAAGGCCAAGTAGCTGTTCCAGGGCCATCAAGTCCAGCGCCCTGTCTTCCAGGTCAGGGTATATGGCCTGTGCCATGGCCAGGAGCGAACAGCGGAAAACCAATGGCAGTTCCCCCTCCTCCCGCCGCTGTAGCGAGAACTTCAGGCACGCACTGGATGGTGGCTCGAAGACATTGGCCATCTGAATATAAGCCGCCGGAAGCGTAGCCTTATCGACCGGTGGGATTGACTTGAAAGCCTGCAGTGCCCTCTCATCCAAACAGGTCGGAAGGGCCCGCAACGCCTTCTCCATGGGCCAGCCGACCGACACATACGCCGCGTAGAACTGGTCCTGGAAGGCCAACCAGTCGCTCCCCTTTGCGACGAACGGCGCAAAGTGGGGCAACCGGCGCAGCCCTTGGCCACGCGGCGCGGCGAAGTGTGGAAGCCTCGCAGCACCCGAGGGCGACAACACAGACGTGGCGATGGGCGGCTGCATTGCGGCACTCATATGCCACACTGGAGACGCAGCGATGGGTGGCTGCGTTGCAGCCCTCGTAGGTCACACCGGAGATGCGGCGATGGGCGGCTGCGTTGTGGCACTCGTAGGCCACACCGGAGATACGGCAAGGTGCATTGGCGTTGCGGCCCCCGTGGGCTATGCCGCAGACGCGGCGAGGTGCAGAGGCATTGCAGTACTCGTGGCCCACCCCGCCGGCGTGGCGAGGTGCGGAGCCGCAGCAGCAGCAACCTCCAGTGACGCGGCGAGGAGCGGCGGCATTGCGGCACTCATAGGCCACGCTGGAAACGCGGCAAGGTGCGGTGGTGTTGCGGCCACTGTGGGCCATGCATAAGATGTGGCGAGGTGTGAAGACACCACAGCGCCTGCGACCCACCTGTCTGCGGCGGCCTCCACGGGCCACGCCGTAGACGCAGCGGTATGATACGGGGCTGCGGTGGCCCCTGCAGCCCACCCCACCGGTGTGGCGAGGTGCGGAGCTGTGGCCGCAGCCGCGGCAACCCCCGGCGACGCGCAAGGGGCGGCGGCGTTGTGGCCTCCCCGGGCCACGCCGTAGACGCAGCGGCATTATACGGGGCTGCGGCGGCTCCCGCGGCCCACCCCGCCGGCGCAGTGAGGTGCGGAGCCACGGCCGCAGAAGCGGCAACCCCTGGCGACACAGCAAGGGGTGGTAGCATTGCAGCCTCCACGGGCCATGCTGTAGATGCAGCGGTATGATACGCAGCCACGGTAGCAGCTGCGGTAACCTCCGGTGGCACGGCAATGTGCGGGGCCACGGCGGCACCAACGGCCCATCCCGGCGGCGCAGTGACACACGGAGCAGCGGTGGAAGCCGCTGCCCACTCCGGTGGCGTGACGAGGATGGCACCCGCGGACATACCCCCGGAGGGCGCAGCGTGGTGCAGAGCAGCGTCACCGCCGGTGGCCAGCTCCACAGGCGCGGCGCAGAGGAACTGCGGCTGCGCCGGCGATGAACAGTGACGTCGCGGCGTCCATGGCACCGACTTGCGGCATCACAGCAACAATGGCGGCCGTTTGCGGCGCCCCGGCCAACATGGCCGCCACTGGCTGCGTTGCCACCAACATGGCGGCCATCTCCCATTGGCGGGGATCCGCCGCTCCAACTCCGAGTGTGGGCCGTGTGAGTGCATCCACGCACCCACCTCGGTGATCATGGCGGAGAGCTGCGCCATTCCTCACAGGAGCAGTTATATCTGCTCCGCAAAGGTGCTCCCCGCTTCCGGCAGCGGCGCGCTGGGACCCCCAGCCGCCATCTCCTCCTGCCCCGCCGAGTTCTTCTCCCCGGGGCTCGTCTCCGGGGCCACGGGCCCCGGGGTCGCTGCCAGAGCCTCCTCCATATCGTCGGCACTCTCTAAGCGTTCTGCCAGTGGGTTCTTACGCCGCGCGCCCAATTTAGACATAGCGGCGGCAGCGCAGGCACTTCTAACACCAGTTGTAGATAACTAATCGACGACGACTCTGAGACGACATGTAGGTTAAGGGCTTTCGCCGGAAGGTTTATTAAGATATTGCAACTAACACATGGGTGTAACAACTTCCCAGGGGTTAGGGGTTAGGGCTCCCGGGCTAGGTCCAACTGGTTCCTGACACAGCCGGCTGCCCCGTGTTGCCTCCTCTGCACCGGCCGTGGGTTCAGCCAATACGGCCGACCGAGTAGCACAGCCACCTCCAGCCCTGGCGCTGTGCTATCCCCCATTCCTACCCCCTTGCCCCTGGCTCCCCGTTCCACGCTACTCCGACCCTAGACTCCCGCTACGACCCTGCTTATGTCACGGGGTTCCCCTTAAGTACTAGAGGAGATATGACGTCATTGTTCCGCCCAGCGTGCATGACGTCACGTCCCTATTTTACTCCTCTACACACTGATACTAACACATATTAGTATGTGTAAACTGATACTAACAAATACTAATATGTGTACACTAATACTAATGAATATTAGTATGTGTACACTAATACTAATGAATACCAGTCCTGTATATATTTGTCATACATGTGATGATCAGTGTTACGTATCAACGTATCACGTACTGCGGTATGACCAGAACAACACAACAGACAACACAACACCAGCGCGTGTGTGTGTACACGCCACGTGTATGTGTATACACGCCACGTGAGTGTGTGTGTGTGTACATGTCACGTGTGTATGTGTATACACGCCGCGTGTGTGTGTGTACACGCGTTACAGTGACAGCTGTGTGGGCGTCATCACTGTCCTCTCCACAGATGGACGCTCACCGACTCTGGATACAAACTCAGCCCACGACGACCTCCTCCAGATTTCCTCGGATCTCAGGACGGTGACACGGAGCGATGTTCCCCAGGGTCGCCCCCATCACCCACACCGCTTTGAGTGCTGGCCACAAGCCCTGTGCTCTGAGAGCTTCTCGTCGGGTCAGCACTACTGGGAGGTGGACGTGGGGAGAGCGGGGTGGTATCGGGTTGGAGTCGCGTACGGGACGATCCCACGGAGAGGGCGTGGTGATGAGTGCAGCCTGGGAGGGAGTGACGTGTCCTGGTGTCTACAGAAACGTGGCGCCAGATTCTCAGTGCGGCATGGCGGGGTAGCGACCTCACTGTCGGTGCCGGAGCCTCCGCAGAGAGTTGGGGTTCATCTGGACTGGGACGCGGGGCTGCTGTCGTTTTACAGCGCTGACTCTATGACACCGTTGCACTCATTTCACCAAACCTTCCCTCAGCCCCTACACCCTGGGCTGTGGGTGGGGTTTAACGGTGCCTCAGTGAGGATTATGGATCTGAGTGGTGCGTCCTGAGAGAGATGAACGTGAACAGCGCAGAGGGCAGACAAAACGATGCACGGCGTGTTGTGTTGATGGATCACCATAAACACAACAACCATCACCAGAACCACCACAACAACAATCACCACCAAAACAACAATAACCACCAGAACAACAATCACCACTACAACAACAACCACTAACAAAACAACCACCACTACAACCACCACAACCACCACCACAACCACCACAGCAACTACAACCACCTCCACAACAACCACAACAAACACCACAAACACCACCACAACAACCACGACAACTACTGCAACTACCACAACAACCACAACAACAACCACCACAACCATCACCACAACAGCCACCACAACCACCAGAACCACTACAACCACCACCAGAACCACCAGAACCACCACAACCACCGCCACTACAACCATCACCACCACAACCTCCACCACAACCTCCACCACAACCACCACCACGAAAACCATCACCAGAACCACCACCACCACAACCACCACCACAACCACCATAACTACCACCACAACCACCACAACCACCACAACAACCTCCACCACAACCCTCATCACCACAACCTCCACCACAACCAGAACCACCACGAACACCACAACCACCACCACCACAACCATCACCATCACAACCTCCACCACAACCTCCACCAGCACGACAACGACCACCAGAATCACCACCACAACCACCACCACAACCATCACCACCACAACCTCCACCACAACCAGAACCACAACCACCAGCAGAACCACAACAACCACCACCACAACAACCACCATAACCACCACAACCATCACATCCACAACCTCTGACACAACCTCCACCACAACCACCACCATAATCACAACCATAACCACCAGCACAACCACCATCACAACCACCACCATAACCACCACAACCACCACCACAACCACCACCATAACAACCACAACCATCACCACATCCTCCACCAAAACCACCACCACAACCATCACCACCACAACCACCACAACAACCATCAGCACAATCACAACAACAATCACCACCACAACAACAATCACAACCACAACAACCACCACCACAACAATCACCACCACAACTACCACAACAACCACCACTACAACCACTACAACAACCACCACAACAACCACCACAACCACCACCACAACCATAACTAACACCTCAACCACCACAACCATCATCAACACAACCATCACAACATCCACTACGACAACCATGACCACAACAACCATCACTACAACAACAATCACCACCACAATAACCAAAACTACAACAACCACCACCTCCACAAACACCACCACAACCACCACTTTCACAACCACAACCATCACAACAACCATCACCACAACAACAATCACCACCACAACAACCACCACTACAACAACAATCACCACCAACACAACCACCACTACAAAAACCACAACCATCACAACAACCACAACAACCACCACAACAACCATCACCACAACAACCACAACAACCATCACATCATTGGTACAGATTAAACAATTAACAAGAATGACTAAAATACTTATAATGACTGTATCCACGTTACTCAATGGGCAGCAATGCTTTTCATGATCAGCTAATATTCGACGCACCACCTCAGGATGGCCCTGTTCGAAACACAAGAATAACTTTTGGAGTGTGTTGGTGTATTGTCTCCTTGCTCAACTCTTGCGTTAAGCAGACGCCGAGGTAGGACGTTTCTTGTACCAAAATGCCTTGGTGCCCTACTGGGTGATGAGTCCAGAGAGTGTGATTGTGGGCGTGTCATACACATGGCTCTCTCTCTCGGCGGCAGGCCTGTCTGCTGCTGGATGAGCTGAGTCGGCACGACGCTTGTCTTTGAAGGTGCCCTGTTGCGCTCCACAGCTTGTCCGCTGGTCGCCGGTGCCGACACTCTTGCTTGGTGGCGCTGGTTGCACGCTCTCTCTCCTGCTCCGTGCTCTCTGGCGATGCACGATTGCGCTCGCAGGTTGTCCTCTGCTGCTGGTCCTGTGCGATGCTCGCTTGGCCGATGCTTGGCGCTTTCTGCCCTTACTTCAGGGCTGCGCTGGCTCAGGCTCTTTCGACTGCTCCTGTCTCTCTCCTTTGGCGAGCAGCTGCTAGCATCGCGCTGGCATTCAGTGGTGCCTCTCGCACCCTTCCTTCAGGGCTTCGCCTTGTCGTTCCTCAACTTCCGTGCTCTCCGCCCTTCCTCCAAGAGGGCTCCTGTTGTGAGCTGCTCGTCGCTGGCTGGGTCACTCACTCTCAAAACTTATAAATTGTATTAGCACACATCTTACGCAACTCTGATAGCTTAGTACAATATAACTTATCGCAATCCTTGACTCTGCAGGATTAATGTAGAATAAAACTTTCAGCGATACTCTGTCGGTCCATGCCGAACTCAGCACCTAGCAACACCTCGCCTCTCTTCTCTGCGAGACATGACACCGACGGTTGATCTCGATGCCATGCCCCGGAGCCTGCCCCTCACAGTACTGAGTTGCATGATCTGTGTCCTTGCTTTTATGTGAAATTATCTCCCCTCTGCCCACCTTCTTACAAAGGACCGGAATTCCTTTGATTTCGCTCTTTCCTGTGGGGGCAGTTGTTTGTCCGATGTACGTGTGTGTGTGTTCTGATTTAAATAATTAATCTGGAAGGAGGGAGGGGTTCCTTTTGCCCAGTTGCATTCTTCTCCCCCCCTCTTCCCTCGCGGCTGGGGTGTTACATTCTCTCAAAGAGGGCCACTGTGGCCTTTGAAGTCGTGTTATTTTACCTCTTATAGCTTGACACCGTACCACTTTTTGCAGTTCTGACTCTGTAAGTGATTCAATATATGTTTGTAGCAGTGTTTACAGTACTTCCATCATGGTTTGGAATTCCTTCATGGTGTTCGATATCCCAAGGGAAGGTGCCCTCCTTATGTGTGTAATTTATTGCTACCACGTGCTTCTGGAAGACAAACGTGGTTGGGAAGCTCTGTCTATGGAACGCATTATCTTGGTCGTGTGTGATTGACCTGTTTCGGCGTCATTCTCGAGTTATATTTGGATATCCTAAGGTTGGAGATGTAACTAAGTTTTGACTTAAACTTCCGTGACTGCCAGAATTAATTATTTGGTTCTTTCGGTAAAGTCGCGTATAGATAGAATAATAATACAAATAAGGTGAATAACATAAATATTCAAATAATATACGATAAATAATAACCCATTAATGTAGATTGTAGCCTGGTTCTTAATCTGAGTGCAATCTATAATGTGGACGTATTCTGATAGCCAAGCTTCGCCCTTTTACTGTTGAATTAAAGGAAACCAAAAACAAATTTGTCTGTTTGGTTCTCGCCACCCGGAAAGAATTGTGGCGCCCGTTGTGTGTACGTGCTTTGTGGCGGCCTTTGCAGCGCGGTAGAGATTTCCCCAGAATCTCATTAGCAACCCCCCCTCTCCCCTTTTTGCAGCTGGATTTTATTTTATTACCTTTGATGGTTACTTCCTTGCCTGGTGCGGCTTGTGGAAGGCAGCTGCTATGATGGGTGAGGGTGGTTGTTACATTTTTTGCCTCATGCTACACCCCGATTGATTCTTTTAAAGAAATATTTTGGCAGAATTATTTTTAACATTAATTTTGGGAAAAGGCCTATATATAAAACACAATCATCAACACAACCATCACCACCACAAACACCACAACAACAATCACCACTACAACAATCACCACAATCACCAGCACAACCACCACCACAACCAAAACAAATACCAATACAACCATCACCACCACAACTACCAACAAAACCACCACCACATCCATCACAACCATCACAACAACAACCACCACTACAACAACAAACACGACCACAACCACCACAACAACCACAACCACCACCACAACAACCACCACATCACCACAACTACCACCATAACCACAACCACCACAACCACAACAACAATCACCACAGCAACCACCACTACAACCATGATCATCACAACCACCACCACAACCACCACCACAACCACCCCTACAACAACCACCACCACAACCACCACAGCAACCACCACAACCACCAGCACAACCACAAGCCCTACAATAACCACCACAACAACCACCACAACCACAACAACTACCACAACATCCACCACAACATCCACCACAACCACAACAACAATCACCACTGCAACAAAAATCACTACCACAATCACCACCACAACCAC
>CM025637.2:1673418-1694672 GCA_014621495.2 Entosphenus tridentatus
ATTCCTTCCCTTTATTAATGCTACCCCTATCCCCTCCCTTTGATGCTGCTAATCCTGCATAATGCACGGGCATAATATGACTTTGAAACCCCCCGCCCACCTTCTACGCATTTCACAAGTAGTGACTAATCCCAGATCTGCATTTCCCATAAATATGCTAAATTTCTCTTAATATGCAAATTATTTTGTCAAGGCGCTCTTCCCCCTCCAACCCAGCTTAAATATACGCTCCAAGCCTGGTGGTGTTTCATTCAGACGCTGTCTTTCCGACAGACCTGTTCTTCATCTGAGGACGGCTGCTTGCATTGTGGCCGAAACGTCGTGAGAATTATGTAATTATTTAATTTTTATTATTTTATTATTTCCCTTCTACGTGACTTTACCGAAAGAACCAAGAAGTTGAATCCCTGCAGTCACGAAAGCTTTAAATCGAAAAGGAAACCAAAAGTAAAAAATTGACTTTCGGCCGAAACCGAAACTATGCTGAAAAAAGCTATTTGCCAACTTTCGGCGCCGAAACCGAATTTCGGTCGGCCTCTATTCATGGCAACTGAGAGCGTTAATAAGCAATGGGGCGTGCACATTGGAGAATATTTTAATTAGCAATCAATCAGGGGCGGTTTCTTCATTAGGGCGATTGGGCGACGCACCACCAAAGTGTGAAAGGGACTTTTTCAATCACATTCACAATCTGATTCAACCACAGAGTTACGCTAGCCGTTACTGTGCCTCTGGATATAGTCCAATCAGCGTCATGTCACGTTCTGTGGAGTACCGCCTCTTTTTGGGCGATTTCACTCTGGCTGAGAATCGCCCAGAGTGTTCCCATAGACTTACATTCAAAGATGTTTTTTTTTTGAACGGCAGGTGCTGCAATGCATTCTCTATGGCTTCCGGGAGGGCTCGCACTAACGTGCTTACGTCATCATACGTAAGCACGTTTCAGTCAACAATATTATTTGTCGCCACCTAGTGGAATTTCGATTTAAAGCTTTCGTGACTGCAGGGATTCATCTTCTTGGTTCTTTCGGTAAAGTCACGAAGAAGGCAAGTAATAAAATAATAAAAATAAAACATAATAAAATAATTCTCACGACGTTTTGGCCACAACGCAAGTAGCCGTCCTCAGGTGAAAACCAGGTCTGTCGAGGCGACAGCGTCTGAATGAAACAGCACACGTGCTTGGAGCATGTATATAAGCTGGGTTGGAAGGGGGGAAGAAAGGGGGAGCCTTAACAAAATAATATGCATATCAAGAGGAATTTAGCATATTTATGGGAAATGCAGGTATGTGATTAGTACTGTATATGCCCGTGCATTATGCAGGATTAGCAGCATCAAAGGGAGGGGATATGGGAAATGCAGGTATGTGATATGAGAAATGAAGGTATGTGAATAGTACTATTTATGCCCGTGCATTATGCAGGATTAGCAGCATCAAAGGGAGCGGATATGGGAAATGCAGGTATGTGATATGGGAAATGCAGGTATGTGAATAGTACTATTTATGCCCGTGCATTATGTAGGATTAGCAGCATCAAAGGGAGGAGATAAGGGTAGCATTAATGAAGGGAAGGAGTGTTAATAGTATGTAGCTGCAGTAACTAAAACCATCACGTAAACAACTAAAGTATAAACTACATATTATCATCAGTATACTAAATATACTCTACAATACGCTGAGTTACTAACAGTAAGTAATACATTACAATTCTACGTCGTAAAAATATATATATAATATGCTTCCATCTAAACTTTATTCTCTTACATCACACGAGTCTACACCCTACTATATACTGCCATAGACAAACCCAACATTAAATTATATACTGTATTGCACACCAAAGAAAGGTTCTCCTTTACCGACCACCTTGTAAGTGCCATGCTGCTACAAGGAGAGATGTTTCAACAGCATGGCCATACATTCCCTGTTGAGGCTCTGAACATCACTGTCAGGGCATACCCTATGTTAAATAAGGCGAAGCTGAAGACTGAACTGTCGGTCATTTATGAGAGTCCAGAATTCAAGGGCTGCTGTAGTGCACTGGCGCTGTACCAGGTTTTGCTGAAGTACAACCTCCAGGATACTTTTTCAGAGACTGTTGCTCTGTTGAACATCCTCATAACCACTCCCATGACAACTGCTGAACCTGAGAGGTGTTTCTCAACCTTAAAGAGAATCAAGACATTCCTGAGAAATGTAATGGGACAGGAACGTCTGAATGCAATGGCTATGCTTTCCATGGAGAGGGAACTAGTCAGGAACATGCCTGCTTTCAATGAGAGAGTAATTGATCACTTTGCTACTTTGAAAGAGAGAACAGCAAAATTTCAGTATAAGTAAGCAGTGTATTAAGCGAGTAATGTGATGTAAGCAGTGTAATAATAGTGAGTATAGAAACAAACAAGGAGATGTATTGTAAGAGTCACTTTATTTTTCATTATTATTAAAGTAGTGAAGTTGCCTTTACATGCTTAAGCTGTTAATTTATCCATTGCATGGGTGGACCTTATCCTTATCAATCATCCAAACATTTGCCCCCCCTGAGAGATTTTGCAGGAGCCGCCACTGCTTTCACATGTTTGTACATGTCGTGAACAAACTGATCTTTCCCCTGCAGTTTCACATTCAGCTCATTCATGTGTGAAAATATGTCCACATCAAACGCAAAGTCAATAAGCCAGTTCTTGTCGCTTAGCTCAGGGAATTCGTCAGATTTCCCCATCAACTCCAAAAATGCGATGATATCTTCTTTCAGCTCCCACACTCGTTGTAACACTTTCCCCAAACTTAACCAGCGGACACGAGAGTGGTACAGCAAGTCCTGATGATCCGCATCAGTTTCCTCCAGGAACGTAATAAACTGACGGTGCTGAAGTCCCCTTGCTCGTATAAAGTTCACACGTTTTACGACTGGATTCACGACATGATTAAGCTGCAATACAGACTTACACAGGGATTCCTGATGGATGATGCAGTGAAGGAAAATAAGATCCTGGACAGGGTTTTCCTCTTTCACTTTATCCTGGATTATTTTAAGCAGCCCAACATTTTTTCCAGTTAAATTTGGCGATCCATTCGTTGTGACATTGACAAGTTTACTCCAAGGTAGCGTCATTCTTTCGATGACAGCAGATACCTGGTTATACAAGTCCTCTCCCCGCGTTGTTCCTTTCAGGGACTCCATGGTCAAAAACTCCTTTGTTATCGCAAAACTGTCGTCAATGCCTCGGATAAAAATGAGGAGCTGAGCAGTGTCTTTTACGTCCGTACTTTCATCCAGTGCTAGTGAATATAATTCAAAGGAATCAGACTTTTTGTTTAATTGACTGGATATATTTTTATCAATCAGTTCCACACGGCGAGTCACAGTCCTGCGTGATAAACTGACTTTTTCAAATTAGCTTTTGATCTCCGGACACAAGATGTCTGCTGTCTGTACCATGTATTCTTTTACAAACTTGCCTTCGGAGAAAGTGGTAATGAGTGGTATTGTTGGTGAGAAGAAGTTTTTAAAGAAAAATTAAATCGAAGTGAAGAAGGAAATTATTGAAAAATTTGTATAATTAATGATTTTCAAACTTTAATTATGTTTTCTGTGCTTAAAACTCTTAAAAAAACTGTGGGGTCTAGAACGGACTCGTGAAATTCGGAGAGAACTCGGAGTTAAGTTTTGTTTGTTTTGTTGAATTACACAAAGCGTAACAGTTATGTATATAACTTTTGTTATATAAAATTCCTAGTAAGATATTAATTTTGTGATGTAGTCATACCCCTCCCCCTCATTCAAGCCGTAATTTAGAGAGCGAAAGCGCCGAGTACGTAAATCGCTAACATAAGAACCCGTTAATCTCTTCTTCCATCATTCATACGATGATGCGGTGAAGTAAACGTGCATACGATATTACAGGGAATGCTTCCAAAAACAATACTGTACCCAAATATTACTGTTAACTTACTTTCAATAGAAACATGAATTGCTCATACGAATATTCTCTCCCTCTCTCCCGGTCAAAGTGCGCCATCTAATGGGGAAATGGGGGCATTACAGGAGGAAGGTAAAATTTAATTTAATAATAATATTTGGACAAGTTCGGCGGGCATAATTAAAAAGCCCAACGGGCCGTATACGGCCCGCGGGCCGTACTTTGCCTATGTCTGGCCTAGAAGCACCTGGGTGCAATGCAGCCATGCCCTCTACCCAGGCTTCCACTGGTTTCCGGACTCCTTAAGCGCAGCCAGTTTTTCATTCGCAGCCTGCCACTTGGCCGAATTGCCACGGGATGCCTCCCGTGTGTCCTTCAACCACTTAAAGGTGAGGCTCAAAAGTCCGGCACAGTGGCTCTCTTCTTGCTCGGCAAAATATTTAACTGGGCTTCCATGGGGGGGGAGGGGGTCACATTCTCTCCCGTACGTAAAAAACGAGGATAACTCGGTAGAGGCATGAGGAGCCATCATATAGGCTGCAAGAACCCCTGGAACGTATTGGTCCAAATCAGACTGTGCCCTACTGACTTGTTGGCACAATATGGACGTAAGAGTCCTATGTAAACGCTCTACCATTCCGCCAGTTTGGGGATCGTAGGGCGAAGTTCGAATTTTCTTTGTACCCAAATAATCACACACATCATTAGACCTCCTTTGCCAGTACCAACATATAATAATAGGGGTTTTCCCCTTTTTTCTGGCAACAAAACTAAAACCTTTTTACAAGGATTCATGTCTGCATTAACCACAATACTTGCAGTCAAAATGCAAACAAAAATATACGATGATAATATATGCATTGGGCTTGAATCTTGTTGGTCCACACCAAAGAAAGCTGTCCCATGGTGTGGACCAATCAGGACAATGGGAGTACCCCACTGGCTGTTTGACGGGGAGATTATATCGGCGGCCGCATGACGAATATGGTCCTTTTCCTTCAGACTAATTTGAAATGAGTTCTGACGAATGGGAGCAGCGCCACCCATATCAAAATGGTGATGCATCAGGGACGTGTGGCCAACATCAAATTTGCCCTTACTAAATACATCAGAGAATTCCCTGAGCAATGCCTGCAACTCGCTCCTCTGCTCCCACGACAAATCCGGATTACCCATGCACAACGGATCCATCCATGAGTCATCCGACACTGCTTCCCATTCAACTGCGGCCTCGACCCGAATGGTTAGATCATCAATTTCTCCACAACATGCAGCCATCACGTGGGCCAACACTGTGCCAGCCTATATGACCGTGGTACCTAGCCCCGCATTTAATACTTGCAGGAAGGGCGCCTGATCTTCCCTCACTATCGTCTGGGCGCTTATTAGAGTAAGACCATGAACCGCTCTATTCGAAGGGGTTAAAATAACCCCACCCCCAGTGATTTCCTGGCCGAGCCGCTGCCGCAGCCTCAAGGGTATGAGCATCTGTGCACTGAGGGGAACACTAACAGTGTCACGCACCAGGGCCTGAACCACAGCGTTAGCCATACACAACCCTGTAGGGGACTTTAAAAAACTCAACCGATGCCCTGACAGTAACTCAACACAACCCTGGTCAACCAACATCCGGAGGGGCATTCTCTTCAAGAATCGGTCCCCAAAAACCACGGCACCGCCAATGAACTTGAAACTAACACGGGGCCCATACATTCAATATCTCCAATCCGTTTTAACACAACAATTTGGCCCACAATACCTAAGCTCTCGCCATTAGCGGCAACACAGGGACTACTCACAGGACCAAAGCAACCCACCATTGACAGCAACGTCCTGTAAACAAACTCCGAAACAATGGTGGTGGATGCTCCCGTATCTATGAGCACCCGCACCTCAGCACGCTGCACAAATCCACTGACTGTGGATGATCCTGCTCCCGCCGTCATGACACGGTGTGCCAATGCGGTCAATTGCCCGGACCCCCGTGGCCATTAATCACGCACTGAAGAACCATCTTTGCACTCTGTATCCCTATGGGGGCCGATCGCATGTTTACCTGACACCAACTGCAATTGAGATGCATGACGTGGATGTGTCGACCAGGTGAGTGATGTATCACGACCTGCTTTTGGGTCTAGAGGAGCAGAGGCCAGCAGGGTGGAGAACGGCGAAGCCAGGAAAAACTGCCCCAAATCAGCACGCAGCCCCTTGAGATGTACCCCAGTAGGCTACATCGGAAACAAGTAAGGGGCCCTGCCATGGTGGAGGGAAGATCCCCCCCTGCTGGTCCTGTTGTTGTCCCGTGCCGATTCTCCCGCGTGGGCTCCAACTCCCTGATGCGCAGAACTGAGAAGACTCTCGGTGCTCCTGGTCACCCTCTTCTCCTGGGAATCCAGCCCAGACCACCACCACAGTACATCGTCGCAGGTTACAGTGGGCCAGGATGCTTCAGGCTACCTGATTTGAGGACGGTCGTCTTTCCTCCTGGGCCGGCAAAAAAACGCTAATTTCTTGAGCCAGCACCAACAATTTCTTCAGCACCAGATAATCTAGTCACGCCTGCTCCATCTTTGGGTACACAGCCTGGACCACCGACAATAGTGTGCTGCAGAAGGCGAGGGGCGTCTTGGTCTCCCCCCGACTCCGCATCACGAATCTCCGCCGCGCGGTGGACGGCAGGTCAAAAATCGCCGCCAACTGTGCATATGCTTATCACAGCATTGCCCTGTCTGCCTGGGGAATGGCAAAAAAATGCCGCCAAGGCATCGTCTAGCATGGTGGGAAGAACACATAGCGCCTCCATGTCGGACCACCCCATGAGCTCGCAAGTGGCGGCGAAATGCCGCCGGAAGGCCGCCCAATCACCCCCCACAGCTGAAAATTCCTTAACTAATGGCAGAAGCTGCACGAGGGATGAGCTGTCGGTGGCAGGTTAAATTTGAAGGGACTTGATTCCCGCCCTTGGTCGGCAGTGACGGCGGAGTCACTCGTTCGCTGCCCCCGAGTCATAGCCCCCTCCACCAGCTATTCCTTACCCAGCTGCCCCACCAGCACCGTCACCGCAGAAAGCAGCTCCACGATGCGCGCTGAGTGCCTGCAGCCCTTCTCCAGCTGGCGACGGCGCGGGATTGTCGTCCTTCCCCTGCTGCCCCACCAAGCCCACCCCTCCAGAATGCCCACTGGGGTTCTGGCTGCTGGGGCTTCCCGGGAACCCTCATTGCTCGAGAATATGCTGATGCGGGCCCTCCTTTTCACGGATTTCGACATAGCCTATTCCTCCAACAAAGATATCTAAAGGAAAAATGAAATTCCGATCAACCCTAAAAAAATAAAAATTTATTTAACACTCCTGACACCAAATGTAGTGTACTAATTCAGAGAAACGAGTAGGAGGTGTTATCCCTCTTTTTTATTTCGGCTCTCACGGCCATAGGGGATAACTCCATATCTGGTCGGGAGAGCCAACATGCTTCCAGACCCACAGCGTGAAGAGGCGAATACCACAACGACGGCAGCATGATGAGTTCCATTCCCGATCGCAGCCAGCCCCGACTGGGAGGCAGAGCTCACCTTTTATTCTCCCCAGTATGGTCAGGCTCCGCCTTCGGCCATGCACCCTTCTGGAACCCCCAGAAGGTTCTGAGCTTGGCCCATGGGTCCAACTGGTATAAGAGCCTGCTACCCCTAATTCCATAGTCTACGAATCTCCCAGCACCACGCACTACAGTGACTCATTCAATGTCACTACACATGCTTCCATGTGTAGTGCTGTACATGCTGGAGGGGAAGATGGAAACCTTCACGTGGCCCACACCGTCAAGTGAAAAATCATGACGAATGCCATCAACACGGTCTCTGGTTGCACCCTTGGTCGCTACCTCTCTGCCATGCGGCTGCTTTTTGCTCCAAAACCTCGAAAGTGGAATCAGTGAGAACATTAAGATCTGACCCATGTCTTAATACCACAACTACCACAGTTCACTGTAGTGGGGATTTATAGCATTAACTATGCATGATAATAATTTTGTAATACATCGATTATGGCATTTGAAACGGCGACGAAAAGCTCCAGAGTAACGGTCACGTGCTTCCCAGTCAATCCCATTCTCGAGGTCGCCACAGGGGGGGTGGATTCTGGGTGATTTTTAGGAGGTCGTTTGCCAGGTCGAAGCCTGGCCGCTTCCATCCTAGCCAGGAAACGTTGGCTAAGCACTCCTGTAATCCATCAACCGTGGGTTTTCCCTCCACATTTATATTCACATGATTTTGATGCTATAATCAATTGTCACAATGATGAGCCCCTTTTGTTGAGCTGTTCTCATTTGTGGGCAGGTCGCGTCTGCAAAACATAAGTGAATACCTCCGTGAGTTTGGCCTGGTATCATGGGTTTATTTTTTGTATTTGTATGTTGTCTTTGGATGATTTATTGTTGTATTATGGGACCTCCCTTGCCGGTATACAAATATGATAATAGGTTTTACCCTTTCTGGCAATAAAACAGCTGTGTTAAGATGTCGAAACACCAAACTGAAACCTTTGGCCAGGAATCATGTCTGCATTAACCACATTTACTCGTGGTGAACATGCAAAAAAAAACATTATCTGATAGAAAATGATGCATTGTCTTTGAAACTGATTTGTGATGTTCGTTCGCCTTTTGGCGTCCTCTGGTCTAACACCGTTTGAGACTAGGCTCTGAAGAAAGATGTGTCTGGTGTAGACTAATCCGTTTCAAAGACAATGCATCATATACGATCAGAGTTTTTTTTTTTGCATGTTCACCACAAGTATATATGGTTAATTCAGACATGATTTCTTGAAAAAGGTTTCAGTTTTGTGGTTTAACATCTTAACACAGCTGTTTTAATGCCAGAAAGGGTAACGCCTATTATCATAACCTTCCTGTACTTTGCACTCCTATTGTGTCTGTGTATTGTAGTGGTTGTTGTTGTAACGTTCTCACCCCGTGATCCTCCTGCACGTCTGTGAAAAAGGAGCTTTATAGCTGATCTGATTTCTCCTGCTGCAGTATAAGTTAAGTATTATGATTGCGATTATGTGTGTGTGGAGTGTGGTCCTCCCCCTACCTCCTCGCAGTGCCGGACGGGCAACTCTGTCGTGGACAGTGCTGTGGGGGGAGGGCCAATGCCCATTGGCCTCTCCCCTCATGGCGTCTGTGACCACCACAGTGGCTAAACGGGGGCTCTGGACGGGTGCGAGGGGCTGGTAACCCCTCCACTTTCAATTCATTACCACGAAACCACGACTTAAACATAAATATGTAAATAATAAGCTTGTGCCGGAGGCCCCGGGGGGACAGGTGTCTATGAAGTCTCCTGGACAAACACCAATTGGCGGAGCAAGGAGATTCAATCTTCACCCTCGGGCTCCTCCAGAAACAACAAAAAGCCACTTCGTGTGGCCACGTGGAATGTTCGAACGCTTACTGCGGAGGAGAGGCTGCCACTCCTTTGTCGGGAGCTGGACCGGTACCGCCTGGACCTCTGTGGCATTCAGGAGGTCCGGTGGACCGGTTCTGGCTCCTGCCACCATGAGGGGTGGACAGTCCTCTACTCGGGGCAGGAGACTGCCAAAAAACAGGGGGTGCCTCTTCTTCTGAACAAAAGAATGAAGGAGGCGTGGGAGCATGGCGGTGAGGTGTGGGAAGCTGTAAGCCCCAGGCTACTTTGGACTCGTCTTCCCATCAACCGGAGGCGAGGAGTGGTGGTCGTGGTTACTTATGCCCCCACCGAAGACGAACATCCGCGGAGGGATGCAGGCAAAGCCGATGAGTCAGAAGCCTTCTATGACCTCCTGTCACAAGTGCTGGCTAAAGTGGCCACTCGGGACAGAGTCATCTTGATGGGTGACTTCAATGCCCGAGTTTGTCATGATGCTGGCACCTGGTCTGGAGTGATTGGAAGGCATGGGCCAGATCAGCTCAATAACAACGGTAGGAGGCTGCTAGATTTTTGTGCAGCCCATGGGCTTGTAATTACAAACACGCTCTTCCGGCATCGGTGCATCCACACAACATCATGGATGCATGCCGGGTCCAAGCAAGAACATCTGCTGGACTACATACAGTGAGGGAAATGGCAGGCGCATCTTACAGATGACTAGTTGATGGTCAGAGGGCATATCAGCTCCACGGTAGGTCCTGGTGTCATTAACATGGGCTCGCATCCACTGGTCCGTCACTACAGTGAGGGAAAAAAGTATTTGATCCCCTGCTGATTTTGTACGTTTTCCCACTGACAAAGAAATGATAAGTCTATCATTTTAATGGTAGGTTTATTTGAACAGTGAGAGACAGAATAACAACAACAAAATCCAGAAAAACGCATGTCAAAAATGTTATAAATTTATTGCATTTTAATGAGGGAAATAAGTATTTGACCCCTCTGCAAAACATGACTTAGTTCTTGGTAACAAAACCCTTGTTGGCAATCACAGAGGTCAGACGTTTCTTGTAGTTGGCCACGAGGTTTGCACATATCTCAGGAGGGATTTTGTCGCACTCCTCTTTGCATATCTTCTCCAAGTCATTAAGGTTTCGAGGCTGACGTTTGGCAACTCGAACCTTTAGCTCCCTCCACAGATTTTCTATAGGATTAAGGTCTGGAGACTGGCTAGGCCACTCCAGGACCTTAATGTGCTTCTTCTTGAGCCACTCCTTTGTTGCCTTGGCCGTGTGTTTTGGGTCATTGTCATGCTGGAATACCCATCCACGACCCATTTTCAATGCTCTGGCTGAGGGAAGGAGGTTCTCACCCAAGATTTGACGGTACATGGCCCCGTCCATCGTCCCTTTGATGCGGTGAAGTTGTCCTGTCCCCTTCACAGAAAAACAACCCTAAAAGCATAATGTTTCCACCTCCATGTTTGACGGTGGGGATGATGTTCTTGGGGTCATAGGCAGCATTCCTCCTCCTCCAAACACAGCGAGTTGAGTTGATGCCAAATAGCTCCATTTTGGTCTCATCTGACCACAACACTTTCACCCAGTTGTCCGCTGAATCATTCAGATGTTCATTGGAAAACTTCAGACGGGCATGTATATGTACTTTCTTGAGCAGGGGGACCTTGCGGGCACTGCAGGATTTCAGTCCTTCACGGCGTAGTGTGTTACCAACTGTTTTCTTGGTGACTATGGTCCCAGCTGCCTTGAGATCATTGACAAGATCCTCCCGTGTTGTTCTGGGCTGATTCCTCACCATTCTCATGATCATTGCACCTTCACGAGGTGAGATTTTACATGGAGCCCCAGGCCGAGGGAGATTGACAGTTCTTTTGTGTTTCTTCCATTTGCGAATAATCACACCAACTGTTGTCACCTTCTCACCAAGCTGCTTGGCGACGGTCTTGTAGCCCATTCCAGCCTTGTGTAGGTCTACAATCTTGTCCCTGACATCCTTGGAGAGCTCTTTGGTCTTGGCCATGGTGGAGAGTTTGGAATCTTATTTATTGATTGCTTCTGTGAACAGGTGTCTTTTATACAGGTAACAAGCTGAGATTAGGAGCACTCCGTTTAAGAGTGTGCTCCTAATCTCAGCTCGTTACCTGTATAAAAGACACCTGGGAGCCAGAAATCTTTCTGATTGAGAGGGGGTCAATTATTATTTCCCTCATTAAAATGCAAATAAATTTATACCATTTTTGACATGCTTTTTTCTGGATTTTGTTGTTGTTATTCTGTCTCTCACTGTTCAAATAAACCTACCATCAAAATTATAGACTGATCATTTCTTTGTCAGTGGGCAAACGTACAAAATCAGCAGGGGATCAAATACTTTTTTCCCTCACTGTAATGACGGACCAGTGGATGCGAGCCCATGTCATTGACACCAGGACCTACCGTGGAGCTGATCTTCCCTCTGACCATCAACTAGTCATCTGTAAGATGCGCCTGCCATTCTTCCACTCCGGTGGTCGGTGTACACCCAGGACCCCATTCCAAACTAAATTGGCCTGGTCTCAGTTAGCTGATGAAAGTTGCAAGCGAGAATCTTATCATCGCTTGCAGCTGGGGTTGGCATCGTCCCCCACTCCTCCTGATGTCGAGGGTAAATAGGCGAGGTTTAGGACTGTGACTCATGGGGCTGCCAATTGCTGCTTTGGGTACTCGGTCCAGACCTCCCCAGAGACCCTGACTAACAGAGGAGATGTTTAGGATAGTTGAGAAAAAGCGACAGGCCCACTCTCATCGGCTACAGCATCCCACGTCGGAGAATGAGGAGGCTTACCGCAGCCTTCGCTCGGAGGTTCGGAGAGCCATTAGGTGCTGCAAGGATGGGTGGTGGTCGCGGGTTGCTGAGGAGATGGAGTCTGCCTCAGTGGCCCACGATCACAAATCACTATTTAACTCCATCAAAAAAGTAACCTGCAGCGCCACACCAATTACGATCAATTAGGAGAAAAAACGGTGATCCAATCTCCGACCTCCAGGAACAGGTTTGCAGATTTGCTGAGCATTTCTGTGAGGTCCTGGGGGAGGGGAATCCCTCAGCCAGGATAACATAGTGGCACAAAGTGGGGATGACCCTGCTGAGGCTGCGGTGCCTCAAATATTGGAAGTCACCCCCTGTGAGTGGCTGACTGAGGTGCCATCTATTGAAGAAGTACTGAAGGCGATCCGGAGTCTGAAACCAGGAAAGGCACCGGGCAGAGATGATCTCCAAAGCGAAATGCTGAGGGAGGGTAGCGTTTGTGCACAGACTGCCCTATATGACATTACAACAATAGTCTGGACCACTGGACAGGTTCCGCAGGATTGGAAGGATGCCCTGGTGATCCCCCTCTTTAAGAAGGGGGACCGCACAGACTGTAACAACAATAGGGGCATCTCACTCCTCAGTGTGTCGGGAAAGGTCCTGGCAAGGATTATTCAACATTGCCTTGCGAGGCACGCTGTGGAGAGGCTTGCGGAGCCCCGGTGCGGTTTCAGGAAAGGGCGGTCTTGCACAGATGCCATTGTTTCTGTCCATCTGCTACAGCAGAGGTGTAGGGAATGCCAACAAGACCTACATATCTGCTTTATTGACCTGGTCAATGCCTATGATACCATCAGTAGGTCTGGGCTCTGGGTTGTTATTTGTGCTTTTGGAGTCCCTGACCCTCTGCTCACGATCATTAAGGGCCTTCATGATGGTGAGCGGGCCCAGGTAAAACTACGTGGCCGGGAGTCAGAGCCATTCCTTGTACACCTTGGGGTGCGACATGGATGTCCTCTGGCTTCAATAGCTGTACCAGGGAAATTTCCATTTGGTACAGATGTAGTGCTGAACTTTACATGGACAACTTCTTCTTTTCTGTCATCCTTTTATTTTCCCAACACAGCAAATTTCGACACCATTCTCCAGCGCGTTCTCCGCTCACTTGCCGCGTTCTGCCGCCCTCGCTCGCCCTGATCTTCCTTCTCTCTCTCTCTACCTCTCTGCCGACTCCCCTCTCTGCTTCCCTGTCACACTCCAGCCGCTCTCTCGCGGCTTCTCCGTCTCACTCCAGCCGCTCTCTCGCGGCTCCTTCGTCTCACTCCAGCTGCTCTCTCACGGCTTCTCAGTCTCGCTCCACTGCTACTTTATCCTTTTTCCTTTACTCCACTGCTACTCTATGCTTCTTCTCCTACTCCACTGCTACTCTATACTTCTTATAGTATCTTCGTATTCTGCTATGACTGTCTCCATTCAGCTCCCAGGCACAACTCAACTCAACTCCAATCCCCAACACCCCGTCTCTATCTCCCGTCCCTGTTTTTATGCCCGTCCCTATTAATTTCCAATTAATTAGTTGGCGTCCCCCCTTGCCCCTTGCCCCCGGCCCCCGCTGCCACCTGTCTGCCTTCCCAGACTTGGAGGCCATACCTTGTACCCAACAACAACAACAACAACCGGCTAATCACTGCCCTGCATCTATAATTGCCTAATGGGCTGTCTCCGACTCACCCGTTGGCCCCCAACAACAGCAGCATGTCCCGACATGACCCCACTGTACCCCACACGCACGTGTGTGCAATTACCCTCCTTGGCACGTGTTAAACCATTACACAGATGTAATGGGAGGCTGATCGATGCTCGGGTGCGATCAAGGGATGGCTCCCTATTGGTCAACCACGTTATATATGCCAATGATTTGGTAATAGCTGCTCATTCAGAGGAGGAATTGGAGACGCTGCTGCTGAGACTGGAGCATGCCACTAAGAGGTGGGGCCTTACCATCAGCCCCACAAAACTAAGCACCTGCCTGGGTATTTTGTACCATCGGACACTCCACCCCCACAACTCCCAATCCGTGATGGGGCAGTTGTGGAAAGAGTGGAGAGTGATGTGGTCCAGGAGGACATGGAGCTGAGTGGACTTGCCGATGACTGGTACCAGCGGTGTCAAGATCGGCCTCAGTGGAGGAGGCTCGTGAAGGACGCTACTGGGCAGTTGGAGGCAGTCGCCCTCCAACAACAACGGAGGGCGGAGGAGCGACGCTCACAATAACGAGCGGAGCGCCGGGTGGCTAAAGCACAGCAAGTTGGTACAGTAGGGGGCACAGGTGGTGCATCAGCCAGTCATCTCGTTCATCTCAGTCAGTCGACCCGTGGCACCTGGGTCTGCCCCGTGACCTCCTGCCAGCGGGCGTTCGACACTTCACGTGGCCTCAAGGTGCACTTGGCCTGGCACAAGCGTCGTGGTGACGTCACCGCCACTTAGTGGCGAATGGCGGTTGTTGTTGTTGTCTATGAAGGAGAAGACACAGACACACACACACAGACACCTGTGTGTGTCTTTAGTAGTGTAGTGTAGTGAATGGTGTAATGAATAGCAGTGTCTCGTGTTCTAGTGTGGTGTATAGTAGTGTAGTGTATAGTAGTGTATAGTGTAGTGTATAGTAGTGGTGTATTGTGTAGTCTATAGTATGGTAGTGTACAGTGGTGTAGTGTATAGTACTCTATACATTACACCACTAGACACTACATTATAATGTAGTAGTGTATAGTAGTGTTGTGTATAGTCGTGTACATTGTAGTGTATAGTAGTGGTGTATTGTGTAGTCTATACTATGATAGTGTATAGTGGTGTAGTGTGTAGTATTCTATACACTACACCACGAGACACTCCACTATAGTGTAATAGTGTGAATAATAGTGTAGTGTATAATAGCGTAGTGTAGTAAAGTAGTGTATAATAGTGTAGTGTATAGTAGTCTATAATAGTGTAGTGTATAGTAGTGTAGTGTATACTAGTGTACTGTATAGTAGTGTATATGTGTAGTGTATAGTAGTGTTTAGTGTAGTATATAGTAGTGTAGTGTATAGTGTAGTATATAGTGTAGTTTATGGTGTAGTGTGTAGTGTATAGTAGTGTATAGTGTAGTGTATAGTAGTGTATAGTGTAGTGTATAGTAGTGGAGTGTATTGTAACGTATTATATAGTGTAGTGTATAGTAGTGTAGTTTATAGTAGAGTAGTGTACATATCCACTTTCGTGCCTTTAATTTCTCACATTAACGTCATGCTAATCCCTCACATTAACATAGCCACTTCCGTGCCCTCGTTGAGGAGGCCGCTCTCCAATCATACAGTTACATGCTAATTTCTCACATTAACATCACTAACCCCAACCACTTCTTCATGACCCTTGAACTATACCCATTTCAAAACTTTTAAAACAGTCTGCCTCAGCATGAGACCATGTTTTCCCACCTGATGATCAACGCTTGTGTTGCGCCCGAAACGTCGTGATTTATTTTATTTTATACCTACGTGACTTTCCTCTTCTTGGTTCTTTTGGTAAAGTCACGTAGAAGGGAAATAATAAAATAATAAAAATAAAACATAATAAAATAATTCTCACGACGTTTCGGCCACAACGCAAGCAGCCGTCCTCAGGTGAAGAACAGGTCTGTCAGAAAAACAGCGTCTGAATGGGCACCACCAAGCTTGGCAGCATATATTTAAGCTGGATTGGAGGGGGAAGAGCGCCTTGACAAAGTCATTTGCATATCAAGATGAATTTAGCATATTTATGGGAAATGCAGATATGGAATTAGTCACTACTTGTGGAATGCGTAGGAGGTCGGGGGGGGGGTTCAGAGTCATATTATGCCCGTGCATTATGCAGTATGCAGGATTAACATCATCAAAGGGAGGGAGTAGGGTTAGCAGTAATAGAGGGAAGGAATTTTAATAGTAAGGAGCTGTAGCAGCTAAACCACCACGTAAAAAAACTAAAATAAAAACTACATCAGTATCATCAATATACTAAATATACTCTCCAATAAGCTGCGCTACTAACAGTAAGTCATACATTACAATTCTACGTCGCAAAAAATATAATATGCCTCCAGCTAAACTTTTTTCTCTTACATCACACGGGTCTACCCTGTACTATATACTGCCATAGATAAATCCAACATTAAATTATATACTGCATTACTATACACCACCCTATACCTTAGACTATACATTGTAATATTACACTATGTATTATTCTACCCACCCTACTCTATACCGCACTGCTGTATATTCACTATACAATTACGATACTATATATTACCTTATACATTATATTAAACATTACACTTTTATACTACTAATTATTATACAATCTGCTATACACTATACCATTGACCGTCGCGTTATTTTATTATGTTTTTTTATTTCATTATTTTATTATTTCCCTTCTACATGACTTTACCGAAAGAACCAAGAAGATGAATCCCTGCAGTCACGAAAGATTTAAATCGAAATCTACGTGATTTTATCGAAAGAACCAAATAGTATAGTGTATAGCAGTGTAGTGTATAGCAATGTAGTGTATAGCAGTGTAGTGTATAGCGTAGTGTGTAGTAGTGTATTGTATAGTAGTGTATAGTAGTGTAGTGTATAGTGTAAAGTCATGTAGATAGGTTCAAAGAAAATAACAATTAATCTACGTGACTTTACCGAAAGACCCAAAGAATATTAATTTCTGCCGTCACGAAAGCTTTAAGCCAAGATTTAACCGCCTCTACGGGGAGGGTTTCCACAGAACTATTAGATATTTTAACACACTTCGAGACAAAAAGGCTTATCTGATCGAGTCGCTCACATTCCTGAAGAGATGCTGTGACACTCAGGTAATACCGATCGCCTTTACATTGACATCTGCAGCTGTCACTTCTCCTAATGCTAAAGGGATCTTGTTCAGGGCCAGGCTATCCCTGATCTCAGAGAGAATAAGATTGCTCCGATTTGAAAAAGATAATTTAGACAATACTCTCCTGAAATCACACTTAACATCGACGAAAAAAAAGTCTACATCTGATTGGGAACATGTAAATAACATGACAGAATCTTCCGCCGCCTCAATATCAGCTAAATGCAAAGAGAAACTAATTTCCAAGTTCAACCTCCTTTCCAAGAAGAAGCCAGATTGACACGTTAAAAAGTTAGACGTTGACAAGATTGTTATCAATCAGAGTAACAGCCCAATTTCCGACAGCCTAAAATCGCTTCTAGTTAAAGGTTTAATTTCGCAGTCACCCCTAAACACATCCCAGTTGATGATATCATTGCCCAGGCTGACGTAGCCCTGAAGGGTTTGTAATACATCACTGCAGACGTGGCAAGATCGGAAATCGCTGCAATCCTCAAAAATGCTAAAACACCTATCAGCAACATGCGTAAGGACGACACTTTGAGCTTTTTCAATTTAAAAAGAGAGCTGACATCGTCATCCTCTCAGCAGACAAGGGCAATGCAATGGTCATCATGGACAAAATCACATACAATAACAAAATGCAGGACCTTCTTAATGATGGTAGCCATACAAAAATTTAAACATATCCCACCAACAGCCTCGTTAAGAAAACCAACAATATCATCACTGATTCGACATCTTTAATCGAACCAACCAAACGGTTTTCCTTAAAACCCTCTGCTGCTAGACCACCCAGATTGTATGGCTTACCAAAAATCCATAAAGAGTGTACAGCCCTTCATCCTATCGTCTCCACTATTGACTCACCCACCTACAAACTGGCCCTATTTCTGTCTGAGACCTTATAACCATTCACTGGTAAGATCACCTCAGCTGTACTTAACTCAGTTCACTTGGTATCTTTAATTAAGGGCATCTCACTATCTTCAGGTGATTTGCTCGTTAGTTTCGATGTAGTCTCATTGGTTACCAAAGTTCCTGTGCCTGACACCATTGCAATCATTGAAGCCTTGGTCCAACGAGGACTGCATGCTGATGTACCGGCCCTAGTGAGACACTGCCTCACCAACACTTACTTCACCTGGTACCCCAATGGGTTCTCCCTTATCTCCAGTCCTAGCCAATGTTTTCCTGGAAAAATTAGAGACAGACGCCATCCAGGCATCCACTCTACATCCGTCCTTGTGGAAGAGGTACGTGGATGACACGTTCGTCATCTGGCCACATGGTCGACCGGCTCTGAACCAATTCCACAACCACATCAATTCCATACACCCAGCCATCAAATTCGCCATGGAGGTGAAACAGGATGGCAAGCTACCATTCTTGGATGTTTTAATCGAAAGGAGACCAGATGGCTCAATGGGACACTATCTACAGGAAAGCCACCCATACGGATGCATATCAAAATCCTCACTCCCATCACCATCCATCCCAAAAAAATTCCCTCATCAAAACTCTACACCATAGAGCTCGATGTATCTCCTACCATCAGCACCTAGCCAGTGAACTGGAACACGTACACCAAGCTCTCAAGACGAATGGATATTCAGACTACACAATACGTAAAGCTATCACCCCAACCGTTGGGAAAGAAACATCTGAGGACCCAATCAAAACCATCACCTTTCCATACATAGCAGGGGTCACCAAAAAAATCTCCAAAATCATGAGCAAACACAAGATCCAGGTTCGATTTAACGCAATACATTAAATTCGTGATCTGATCCCATCTGTGAAGGATGTGATCCCTGACATGCAGCACCCCGGTGTCTACAAACTAAGCTGTGTCTGCGACAGTAGTTACATTGGGGAAACTAAGCAACATGTTTCGGACCATGTTCGTGAACATGAGGCAGATCTGATACACGGCAGGACCAATTCCTAGGCCATAGCTGATCATTGTTGTATTGCGGTGGGCTCACGCGAAATTGATTTCTCTAAGACGAAGGTACTTTGCAAACCCACTGGCTATTTACAAGGATTAATTAATGAAGCCATCCACATATACAGACACGGACACAACTTCAACCTATAAGATGGGTACAAACTCAGCAATTATTCTAAGGACCTTATCAACCAGTTTAAGTCATAACTGGCTGTGATGTTCCTATCCTACCATCTTCCGATGTTTGCTGTTATTTTCGGCTCTATGAGTTTTACATTAACAGGTTAAATTTCCGACACTAACACAACCAGCTCGCTCGCCGAGCTCGACGTTGCTGCTCTGCGATCTTCCATTAACATGCTAATCTCTCACAGTAAACATCACTAGCCCTGCCCACTTCGTTTATGACCCTTGGGCTACACCATTTTAAACATTTAAACAGTCTGCCTCAGCAGCTTTCCATTTTTTTTCTTCCTGACGACGAACGCTTGTGTTGTGGTCAAAACATCGTGGTTTTTTGTTATTTTATTTTAATCTATGGGCAGTATTAAGTTTGTGGATAGTGTTGAGTCTATGGGTAGTGTTTAGTCTACGTGTAGTGTTGAGTCTATGGGCAGTGTTGAGTCTATGGGCAGTGTTGAGTCTATGGGTAGTGTTGATATTCTTAGGTTTTTCCCGGTAAAGTCACGTAGGTAAAAAATTAAAATTAAAATTAATAAAAGTAAAATAAAAAATAAAATAAAAATCACGATGTTTCGGAGGCAACACAAGCCTCCATCTTCAGGTGGAACCGTCACAGCACGATAGCTGTATCAAGTAAGAGAAATTCCAAGAAAACTGTCCTTGTATATATACTGGTTGAGGGTGGGAGGAGACAAGGTAGGCCCTGGATTTTATTATTATTGTGAGGTTCGGTGCGGCTTTTATGTACTGTACTGAATCGGACTTGGATCTTATGTTTGTTTAGAATTTTGGAGATCTTTTTGGTCACACCTGCTATGTATGGGAACGTGATAGTTTTCATCGGAGTTTCATGTGGCTGTTTCTGTATGGTGGGAGAAACAGCTTGGCGGATGGTGCGATCAGAGTATCCGTTCATCCTGAGGGCCCGATGTACATGTCTTAATTCACTGGCCAGGTGGTGTTGGTCAGAAATGCCATGAGCTCTGTGGTATAGCGTTTTGATGAGATCATTTTTTTGAGATGGGTGGTGGTGGGAATCAGGTTTCAAGTAGGAATCTGTGTTGGTGGCTTTCCTGTAGACCAGGGGTCCTCAAACTACGGCCCACGGGCCACATGCGGCCCGCCGAGGACATGTATCTGGCCCGCCGGGTGTTTTTGCCGCCGCTGCCTGTCTGTTACTTTTTTTCTACATGAGAAGGACGGTCATTGGTGGAAGAGGGAGAGGGGGCAGCCGCCGCCGATTGGCTGGCCAGCTGAAGCACTGGATCATGGGAATTGTAGTCCGGCCGCAATCAAGCTTCAGGCGGTGGGAGGAACCGAACAGCGCAGCCGGATTACTACTCCCACCTCCCAGGACTCAGAGGAAGCCAGGGCATGTGGGAGGGGCTGGCTGCGCGGTGACTTGTGGGCAGTGAAAGTCGGAAGCTGGTTCGTGGGAGAGAGAGAGCGCGGGAGACGTGACAGACTGAGCATCACAGCGCAGCCACAGTCTTTTAGAGCAGAGGCAGCTTGGAGGAAGTTGGCAGCATCATTACCCCCCGAACCGAAGAGGTGAGACAGATGACACCCACATCCCATGGTCACTAATTGCGCTGCGCTTGTGAGCACTAATTGGGCTGCGCTGGTGAGCACTAATTGGGCTACGCTGGTGAGCACTTATTGGGCTGCGGTGGTGGGCACTGATTGGGCTGCGGTGACGGGCACTCATTGGGCTGCGCTGGTGAATGGTTCAATTGGCCAATTGACTGGACTTGCCCCCCAGGCCTAAGGCTGCGCTTGACTGGCTCTCCCTTCCTCAGCTCCCTCACTTGCCCCTCGGCTCCACTCCCAGTGATATTACTGTGTGCTGGGGATGTAGATCCCCAGCACACGCACCGCTGAGTAAATGATAGAGGGGTAATAACAGAGTGATCTCTGATCTCTGGAGGGGCTGCCTGCTGTTTTCCCGTGCTGGTCAGTGACAGACAGCCGAGGAGTAGGAAACCCAATTTAAATGACAGTAAGTGCATTTATATTCTGATTGCTATTCAGTTGTATGAGGTTATATGTTGTATTGGGGCCGCTG
>CM025637.2:1706399-1745984 GCA_014621495.2 Entosphenus tridentatus
GGTAGCAGTGTTGAGTCTATGGGTAGCAGTGTTGAGTCTATGGGTAGTGTTGAGTCTATGGGTAGTGTTGAGTTTATGGCTAGCGGTGTTTAGTCTATGGGTAGTAGTGTTGAGTCTATGGGTAGTAGTGTTGAGTCTATGGGTAGCAGTGTTGAGTCTATGGATAGTGTTGAGTCTATGGGTAGTGTTGAATCTATGGGTAGTGTTGCGACTATGGGTAGTGTTGAGTCTATTGGTAGTGTTGAGTCTATGGGTGGCAGTGTTGAGTCTATGGGTGGTATTGAGTCTATGGGTGGTAGTGTTGAGTCTATGGACAGTGTTGAGTCTATGGGTGGTGTTGAGTCTATAGGTGGTAGTGTTGAGTCTATGGGCAGTACTCTTTGGTATTTTCGGTAAAGTCACGTAGGTAAAACAATTAATCAAATAAAATAAATGAAAACAACTAAATTAAATCACGACGTTTCGTAGGCAACACAAGCCTCCCTCATCAGGTGTAAAAGGCACAGCAAAATAACTGTAGCGAGAGTTATTTGTGATGAGACATTGTGATATAGGGTAAGAGGAGGGGGAGGAGCCAAGGAGGACGGGCGCAGGATGGGGGGGGGGTGGAGCCACCCACACCCAACTCCCCCCATCAACCATGACTACCCGGCTCTGCGTCCCCCCTCCCCCATCCGGGGCTCCGTCCTCCTGTTTTTAAGTCTATGGGCAGTGTTGAGTCTATGAGTAGTGTTGAGTTTATGGGTAGTGTTGAGTCTAGGGTAGTGTTGAGTCTATGAGTAGTGTTGAGTCTATGGGTAGCAGTGTTGAGTCTATGGGCAGTGTTGAGTCTATGGGTGGCAGTGTTGAGTCTATAGGGCGGTGCCGAGGTCACCTGAGCTGCGCCCTCTCCACCAGCTCGTCAACGCTGCACACCGCCGCGCCCACACCCAGCACGGCCGCCACCCTCTCCACGATCTCCGCCTCGCACTCCGTCTCCACGTAGCGCTGCACCAGCCGTTCCTCCGCAGTGGAGGTCTGGGCGGAGGAGGAGGATGTCACAGTGGAGGTGGAGGATGTCACGGTGGAGGTGGTGGGGGATGTCATGGTGAAGGTGGAGGATGTCATGGTGGAGGATGTCATGGTGAAAGATGTCACGGTGAAGGTGGTGTAGGTCGCGGTGGAGACTCTGGCCTCCTTCTCCTCCTGGGGGGGGCGGCCCGTCGGTCCGGCCGTGCGATGCCACCGCCCCTGGCATGGCCACTCTGACCGCGGGTACCTCCACCACTGCGGGTACCTCCCTAACCATGGGTACCTCCCTAACCGTGGGTACCTCCTCCACAGCGGGCACCCTCACCGTGGTCACCGCCCCACCCACGGGGTACTTGAGCTGCCAGACGGAGTCCCTGCGGCGGAGCCAGAGGTCGGCCAGGGCCAGCGCGAGGCTCCTGTCCACGTCGCGGTCCACCACGTCGTGACCCACCACGTCGCTGTCAACCACGTCGTGACCCATCACGTCGTGGTAGACGTCGCGGAAGCGCCGCTGCGCCAGCAGGCGCCCGCCGGCGGCCAGCAGCAGCTCCTCCGTGTGCTCGCCCAGCACGAACTTCCGCTCCACCTCCACCACACGCGACATCGTGGGGGGGGCGCTATGTGTGGGGGTGGTGGGGGTGGTGGGGGTGGGGTGGGGGGGAGGTGGGAAGGAGAGGGTGGGGGTGGGGTGGAGAGGGTGGGGGTACAGTGAGGGGGTGTGGGGTACAGTGCGTGGTACAGTGAGGGTGTGGGGGTACAGTGAGGGGTGGGGGCAGTGCCGGGGTGGGGTAGTGTGGTACAGTGCGTGAAACAGTGAGTGGTACAGTGCATGGTATCTCCACGTGGTGCCGAACGGCAACACTGTGGTGGGCAGTGCCATGGGGGGAGGGCTAACTTAGATCGGCCATTCCCCTCATTGCGTTTGTAGCCACCGCAGCGGCCAAATGGGGGCTGTGGATGGGTGCGAGGGGCTGGTAACCCCTCCACCTTCATCTAATTACCGCTGAACCACGACGGAAAAATTCCGATGATCCGGTAATTGCTGCTCACTCAGAGGAGGCGTTGGAGGCGCTGTTGCTAAACCTGGAGATTGCCACTAAGAGGTGGGGCCTTACCATCAGCCCCACCAAAACTAAGTACCATCAGACACTCCACCCCCACAACTCCCAATGGGAGTTGGGGTAGTTGTGGAGAGAGTGGAGAGTTTCCCATACCTGGGCAGTGTGCTCATGACCGGCTCCGGTTTGACAGCAGAGATCGCACACCTGAATTAGTCGAGCGGCATTATCTTTTCATCGGTTGCGTAAAGCTGTGTGGAAGCTACCTGGTCTTTCGCTCCGCACGAAGCTTCAGGTCTTCTCGGCAAGTCATTCCCTCCCTTCTCTACGCTTGCGAAACGTGGACCCCCCTAATGGAACATCTTCACCGGTTAGAAACATTTATGCTGGCCTGCCTACAATCCATCCTGGGTTGAAACTGCAGGCTAGATTGTGTGAGCTCACAAATTCTTGAAAGATCTGGAGAAAGTCCCATCGGTGAGCTCCTCCGGCAGGCAAGGCTGCGTTGGCTGGGTCATGTAGCTCGCATGCCCAGCCACCGAGTACCTAAACAGCTTTTGTTTGGCCGGAAAAAGGGGGCAAAACGGGCGCCGCACGGGGTAGAGAAGAGATGGAGTGATGTGGTACAGGATGTGGAGCTGAGTGGACCTGACTATGATTGGAACCAGCGGTGTCAAGATCGGCCTCTGTGGAGGAGGCTCGTGAAGGACGCTGCTACTGGGAGGGTGGAGGAGCGACGCTCACAACGAGCGGAGCGTGGGGTGGCTAAAGCAAAGCGAGTTAGCACAGTCGGCGGCACAGGTGGTGCATCAGCCAGTCATCTTGGTCATCTCATCTCGGTCATCTCAGTCGACCCGTGGCACCTGGGTCTGCCCCGTGACCTCCTGCCAGCGGGCGTTCGACACTTCACGTGGCCTCAAGGTGCACATAGCCTGGCACTAGCGCCGTGGTGATGTCACCGCCACTTAGTGGCGAATGGCTGTTGTTGTTGTTGGTACAGTGACGAGGGGGCACAGAGTGAGGCAGTGGAGTGTTGAGTGGAGGAATCCGAAAAGCTGAGAAGCTCTTCGTCACGCCGGAGGCGGTGACGAAGATGTAGGCCCACTGTACAAATCGACAAATCATCATCACTATCATCACCGCCATCACCATCATCATTATCACCACCATCATCATCACCATCATCACCATCACTATCATCACCATTATCACCATCACTACCACCATCACCACCACCATCACTATCATCACCATTATCACCATCACCACCATTATCACCATCACACTCACCATCACAATCACCACCATTATCACCATCACCACCACCATCACCACTACCACCAACATCACCACCGCCATCACCACCACCACTCCCACCACCATCATCACCATCACCACCACTCACGACTCACCACCACAGGCCTCGAAGAACAGGGACTCGAATCGAAGTCGTTCAAGGATCGTGAATCCAACTGCGAAACGTCCAGATTCGATAGCGGATCGATTCCCGTATCATGGATCCACATTAATCGTAAAGGTTTGATCGTGGATCGATTCCCAGACCGTGTTCCAACGGGGAATCGTAAAAATGCGATAGTGGATCGAGTGCCGGATCGTTGATCTACCGTTAATCGTAAGGATTCGGTAGTGGGTCGTTTCCTTGATCGTGGTTCCAAGGGCGAATCGTAAAGATTTGATAGAATATTGATTTCTGGATCGAAAATCGAGATCGGAAGATTGTAAAACAAAATTGATGGGAATCAATTCATGAATCGGGGGTAGTGATGCAGTCGTGAGAATCGACAGCAAGCGATTCGTTTAACCAGGGGTTGGATGCTAAATCATTGGAATCAATCGCAATCGATTCATACCTCTATAGTAGTTAATTGATAGGAATCGATAGGAATTGAGTGGGTGGGCGAGTGAGTGGGTGGATGAGTGGGTGGGTAAGTGAGTGAGTTTGTGGGGAGGTGAGTGGGTGAGTGGGTTGGTGAGTGGGTGGGTGAGTGGGTGAGTGAGTGGGTAGGTGATTTAGTGGGTTGGTAAGTGGGTGAATGAGGGGGTGGGTGGGTAGGTGATTTAGTGGGTTGGTAAGTGGGTGAATGAGGGGGTGGGTGGGTAAGTGAGTGGGTGGGTGGGTGAGTAGGTGATTTAGTGGGTTGGTGAGTGAGTGGGTGAGTAAATCGGTGAGTGACACGGGCTAGAGAAGAGATGGAGTGATGTGGTACAGGAGGACGTGGAGCTGAGTGGACTTGCCGATGACTGGTACCAGCGGTGTCAAGATCGGCCTCTGTAGAAGAGGCTCATGAAGGATGCTACTGGGCAGTTGGAGGCAGTCGCCCTCCAACAACAACGGAGGGCGGAGGAGCGACGCTCACAATGAGCGGAGCAGCGGGTGGCTAAAGCACAGCAAGTTGGCACAGTAGGGGGCACAGGTGGTGCATCAGCCACTTGTCTCAGTCAGTCGACCTGTGGCACCTGCTGGATCTGCCCTGTGACCTCCTGGTGCACTTAGCCTGGCACAGCAGTCTCTGAGTATGAGTCTGTGAGTCTGTATGGGTCTCTGTGGGACTCTACGTATCTCTAAATATCTATTTTTATGTATCTCTATGTGTCTCTCTGTATCTCTATGTGCCTCCATTTATCTGTATGAGTGTCTATGCATATCTACGTATCTCTATATATCTGTAGTGGGTTGAATAACCATAAGGGAACTTATCTGAGGCAACACAGTTTTATTTAACACTTAACACAGAGGGGTAACGGCCCCTCACACCCAATACACTATGGAGTTTTACACTCCAATCTAATACGCCTCTCACTGGTTAATCTACAAGTCCTCCGTGAGTGAAGCTTGAATCTTCACTGGTATATAAGCTGGAGCCGACCCTTGCCAGGGGTACGGCTCTGCCCTTGGGGCTCTTCAGTCTCCAATCTTCAGGAGGCTTCTTGTCTTCAGCTGGACGACGACTGCCCGGGACCATTCAGAGGTCCGGCTTTTATACAGGTCCGTGGCTTGCTCCGCCCTGGCCATGCCTTTCTTCCAGAACCTTCCACCGGGTCCCGGGAGGGTGACATCAATCCCCCAGCCCCCTCCTGGTGTCTGGGGTCTTTGTTCTTAGATCCGTTATCCCAGGAGTTGCCGTTGGCCCCTCGGGCCATAGTCCTTGAACATTGGGCTTAGCCACTCTTCGGCCCCCTATTGACATGTGAGGGATGCTACCAACTGACAGCATGGGGAGTGCACAATAATACCTCTCCATCATCCCCCCCTCCCCCTGCGTAGCATACAGCCGTCCCAGCTGTCAATAACCTAAAAAAATTCAATTGTGAATCAAACTGAACGCGTGTGCCTAGTAACTAACAAAACAACAACAACGACATATATACCCCAACCCCCTGTACAAATTTACACTAAAGACATATATACAATGGAATCGTGCACGGCCACACGCACAACCCGTGGCCAAGCACCTGCCACCCGTGGAAAAAAAACGTGACCGACCGACGGCAGAGAACGGCAATGGTCACCGGTGGCGCGAGAGCAGGTGGGTTGTGTGGTGCGTGTGTGTGTGGAGAGCGCGAACAGGAGTTATGAAAAACGCAGAGTCTTCGTGCGCGTGTGCGCAGCCGGTCCGTCGTAGGGAACGGCTTCGTAGGTGGCGCAGATGCGACGGGCCCTTCAGGGGGCACGTCTGGAGGAGCAACAACACGACGTTGCTGAGAGCTAGGCATCACGGACGCATCACTCGGCTCGTTGGACACGGCACAAGCTCGGCCCCCGCGGTGTGTAGGTGACACAGGAGTGCGCGGCACGACGAAGGGCTTCAGGCGTGAGGGGTGTACGAACCAACATCGTCTGCCCCATCTGACCATGACTCATTTCAAGTTTCATTTACTAGGTATAGCCCTGTGAGCCATGTGGCTCTTGAGTTGGGTGCAACCGCAACAAACAAAATATGAACAGAGAATATCTTAAAGTGACGACACGCAACAGAAACATCCTGGATAAACCAGCAAATCTTCCAGAAAAAAACACCGTATTACAACGCTGTGTGCAAAAATCCCAGTGTGATGCAAGTCAAACAATAACAACCATAAGACAATTTAGATTAAAGTTATCAGGCCAACTCCGCACTTGGCTTAACCATATGTTTTCGAAATCACCAAAATAAATCTATAAAATGCAATGTAACAACAGTAATCATAGGAACTTTCATTCAAATTTAACAATAAACGATATACATAACATGTACGACCAAACTTGCAGCCATATCTGGCAGCATAACACTCCGAGTGTATGATATGTTAGTGAGTCAGTGGTAGTGAGTGAGTGTATGATGTGTGAGTGAGTCAGCCTCCTCCACGCAATCGCAGCCTCCTCCACGCCATTGTGACCTCCCCGCCATCGCGGCCTCCCCATCATTGAGGCCTCCTCCACGCAATTGCAGCCTCCCCGCCATCGCGGCCTCCTCCACGCCATCGCGGTCTCTTCCACCCCATCACGGTCTCCTCTCCGCCATCGCGGCCTCCTCCACGCCATGTTGGCGTGGAGGAGGCCATGCGCGCGCGCACGCAGCCTATACAGCGGACAACTTGTACGATGTCGACGGGGGCCCTTCCAGGGCTAGAGCAATTCAGGCGATGTAGACAAAGACACCTAGGGGCAATATAGCCAGGCCTTGTCCCCCGTGGCCCACGCGTGTGTGGGTGACTTGGGGTTGCGCAGTCGCTCAATAGCACTCTGGCGAGAGCCCGAATTCACAATGGAGGCCTCACGTGCCTCAGCCAATCTTCTGATGTTAAAACGCAAGTGGTCCGCGATCTTGGATTTCGGTGCAGGCAAATCAACGTGCAGCTGAACATCCACAGGTGGGTCTGCATCCCTGCCGTACATCAGAAAAAAGGGTGAAAAGCCGGTCACAGCGTGAGGAGCCATTCTATATGCGGCTAGGACCCCGGGGATCTGGAGATTACAGTCGAGCTGGGAATCGCTAACCTGGTGGTACAACATTGACTTTTTTTGTACCCAAAAGCTTGCACACATCGCGTAACAGGGTGCTCTAAAAAAAAATTCCCTTGATCGGTTAGCAGCCGTTCAGGAGCACCTTTTTACATGACGTAGCCCTGGAACAAAGGCCTCAGTGAAATACTCCACCCCAACCAGCAGGTACTTGTTACCCTTAGGAGTGGTAGGCAAGGGCCCCAAAATGTCCAGAGCCACCAACTCGTTGACGCGAGACACCTTGGATGGATTGTAACGGTGGGCAATATGGCTTTGCCGGCGGCTTCTGCCGAGCTCACTGGGTGCAGCCCTTCAGGAGGTTGAACACATCCCGCAGCATGCCCGTCGAGAAGAAATGAAGTGGAAGCAACCCGAGGGTCTTGTGTACCCCCAGATGCAACAGGCGCTCGTGCGCTGCCCAAACAGCTCTACCACGCAAGGCAGAGGGCACCACAATCTTGTGTCAGCATGAGTCACTGTCCCACTGTATAAGGAGACCCTCGCGCAGGACGAGAGACGCAAACCGACCCTTAACATTAGCCGAATTTTCGGCGCGATGCCGTAAGGCAAGTAGGGACACGTCCTCTATCTGGTGGCGACCCCATTCAGCAACGTTCAGGCCCAACAAGTCATCCCAACCTGCTGGGTCGACGGGATCCTCCGAGGGACCCTGGTCAGTGGGGAGCGCATCTGCCACAGCTGCGGACCAGGCCAACCCCTGGCAAACCGCCAGAACCAAGAAAGCAAGCGCACCTGTCGCCAGATGGGAGACGCGACAGTGCATCGGCCTTGGTATGTCGAGTGCCCTTGCGGTAGGGGATGGTGCAATTATAGTCCTGGAGGACCTCGAGCCACCTCGAAAGTTGATCTGATGGCTGGTCGACACGCAAGGCATATTGCAACGGAGAGTGGTCCGATCTAACGGTGAAGTGCCTGCCCTACAAGTATGGCCAATATTGTTGAATAAAAAAGACAATGACCAATAATTAGCGGCGAATCACGCAGTAGTGTTGCTCCGCTGGGGACAACACCCTGCTGCCATATGCAATCACCCGTTCAACACCACTGTTTACCTGGGAGAGCACCCCGCCGATAACGGTATTGCTGGCATCCGTATCAATTACGAACGGATTCGAAAAGTCGGGGTAACTCAAGGGCGGTGCTTTCACCAGGGCATTGTGCACCACATCGAACGCGGGCTGTTCAACCTCCCCCCAGTGAAATTTTACACCTTTTGCTGTCAGGGCATGGAGGGGCTTAGCAATGGATGCGAAGTCAGCCACGAAACGATGATAGTAGGAGACAAAACTAATTAAGCTGCGGACTTCCTCCACCGAGGTTGGAGTCGGCCATGAGCTAACACTCTTGGTTTTGTCAGGGTCAGTGGAAATGCCCGAACAGCTGATGATATGCCCCAGATACCGCACAGACTCACGTAAAAGGTGACACTTTGGAGGCTTGAATTTAAAGTTTGCGGCGCGCATTTTCAAGAAGATAGCCCGCAACCATTCGAGGTGTTCGTCGAACGTGCAGCTGAAGACAACCACATCGTCTAAGTAAATCAAGCACGAGTCCCACTGGAGCCCAGCGAGGACAAGCTCCATGAGCCGCTGGAACGTCGCTAGGGCCAAGTGGAGCCCCATGGGCAACCTATTAAACTAAAAATGTCCTTGTGGCATTCAAAAGGCAGTTTTTGGTTTTGACACGTCGTCGAGGAGAATTTGCCAGAACCCCGACAACAGGTCTAGTGTGGAGAAATAACGAGCCCCTGCCAATGCGTCCAACGACTCATCCATACGTGGGAGCGGGTAAGTATCGGCCACAGATATTTTGTTTAAATGGCGAAAGTCAACACAGAATCTTAAGGTGCTGTCATGCTTTTTTACGAGCACAATGAGAGCTCCCCAGGGGCTGGTCGAAGGAGAGATTATATCCGCGGTTAGCATGTCGTCGACAGCCAATTTAATATGCTCATTTTCGGCCGGGCTAAGCCAAAACGGGTTCTCGTGCATGGGAGCAGCGTCACTGGTATCAATATGGTGACGCAACAATTTAGTGCATCCAATATAAAATTTACTTTTACTGAGAACGTCGTCAAATTCTCGCAAGAGTGTGCGCAACCTTGCCCGCTGTGATTCGGACAATTTGCCAGCCCCCGCGCATAGCGAGTCCAACCACCCGTCATCCAGGTCTAAGCGCGGTTGTGACCGAGGACTGGTACTGACATGGCCGACGACCGGGTTTCCCAGGGGCGCCCGCGTCGCATGAGCGAGCACAGTCCCCTGGGGAACAACGGTCGGACGCAACCCGGCATACAGGACCTGGATGAACGGGTCCCTGTCACTCGCTATGAGAGTCTGTGCGGCTACGAGTTCGAGGCCCCTAATCGCGGTATTAGACAGCCCCAACAAAACACCATTTGCCGACGCCCCCGGGTCAAGCGGTTTCCGTAAACAAAGGGGCACTATCATCTGCGTGCCCCGGGGGATCTGCACGGTGCGGGCGGCCAGTGCTTGCACCATGGTGCAGGCCGTGCACAACTGCGTGGGGGAAGGCAGGAATGCCATACGTCGGCCAGAGGGGAGCTCAATAGATCCCTGGTCAATGAGGATGCAGATAGGCATTCTGGCAAGAAAATCTGTCCCACGTAGACAAGGCACGGCAAGGGATGAAGAGACCAAAATCGAAATTTGTGCACGAATTTGTCCAAATATTCTGAATGAGCCCCCATTAGCAGCGAAGCATGGAGCAGAAACCGGTTGCACGGGGCGACACCGAACGGACAGAACGTTGTATATCAAGTCGAACATAATGGTAGCCGACGCACCCGTATCGACAAGTATGCGGAATTCAACGCCCTCGATCGAACCCATAACAACAGAGGACCCCGCGGCCGCGGCGACAACCCTATGGGCCAGCTCAGACCACTGACCAGGTCGGAGCTCCCCGTTAGAAGTACGACAATCCTGTTCCCCGGTGCCCGTTACCCGGCAAACACACGGCGCGGCACAGTGAGGTGTGTGAGGTGAGTGCGAGGGCTGAGCAAGTGAGGTGCCGTGACTTGCCTGAGAATGACGTGAAGCCATGGGCGCCCGAGGATGCGATGGCCGGGGTCCGGAGGTGCGGCATTGAGGCGCTCGGCAGTCGGCTGACATGTGCCCCCGCAGACCGCAGTTAAAGCAGGTGATGTCGGGCCGCGAAGAAGTCTGTCCCCGCTGGTGGTCGTCCTGGCGCCGTGTACATTCTGAAGCCCTCCATCCCGAAGGGCGAGTCGTCTCCAAGACTTGGTCGGTTGGAGGGTCATCAGGCGTGCAGCAAGGCACCTCATCGACGCGCAGGCGGCGATGCTCGACTCCCGGTGGAGCAGCCGATGTGCGTGGATGCTCTTGGCAGTGCGCAGTGAGCACGTCATTGTCAACTTCACGGGGTGAAGTTCACGCGTGGTGGTGGTGTTTGTTGTGGTGGTTGTGGTTGTTGTGATGGTTGATGTGTTAGTGATTGTGATGGTTGTTGTGGTGGTGGTTGTTGTAGTGGTGGTTGTTGTGGTGGTGGTTGTTGTGGTGTTTGTGGTTGTTGTGGTGGTGATTGTGGTGATTGTTGTTGTGGTGGTGGTTGTTGTTGTTGTTGCTCTACCGCCTTCTCCTGGTGAGCACCAGGGCCACGTGGCGCCTCGTCGACTCGCCCTCGTGGGGAGTTCCCAGCAGCGTCAGTGGTGATCCACCAACCCCCCCCCCCCCACAGGGGGCAACCTGCAGCGAGGCTGCGAGGTTGCGCCTCAGTGCCTCTGTTTGTTTTTGTTGTCGCCAACGCGGGACTCTCTCAGTGGTGGGAATCCAGAATGTCAGAATCTGTGTTTGTAGTGAAGGTGGAATCCGATGAGCTGTGAAGCTCTTTGTGTTCACAGATGTTGCAGTGGTGAGGGGCGGGCGTGGGGGGAGCGCGTGGGGCGGTGAGGGGAGAGTGGGGGCAGCGTGCGTGGTGACGTCACCACGTTGGACAATCGTGCGTGGTGACGTCACCGCGTTGTAGAATCGTGCGTGGTGACGTCATCGCGTTGTGAGAGCTAGCGTGGTGACATAACCACGTCCATGACGCAGCAGCAGGTAAATTGAACAGCTCAAACGTTTTTGGCGCCTTTTGTGTTTGGCGCCATCTCTTTATTTGTTTATTAATTTGTAGATTTAACTTGCTTGGCAGTGGCTGTGTAGATGATTTGGTCCTCGTGTTTCATTAATGAACAGCGTTGCGGGATGCAGTGAGCACGAATGACGCTGTAGACAACTACGTTGTTGTTGTTGGTGTTCTGTACTTTTATTGTAGAATCGACGATGCAAGCATCAGAATGCCTCTGTCGTACGCGTACATTCATACTTTTTATTATTTATATTATTGTTGTTGTATCTCTCACACAACCCATGACACCACCAGTGTATAAACACATCCCAGTTCACCATTGCTAATTACTACACCCCTACACTACAGTCACGCTGCTCTGGCAGGGTGAATACATCCACGTTAGCCTCACACACACAGAGTGGCACTTACACCATGGGAACCTCATTTGCCAGTAAAAAATATTGTTTTTTTACCCTTCTATCTGGCAACAAAACTGACACATTTATTACAAGGAGTCATGTTTGCATAGACCACAATACCTGCAGTCATAATGCAAACAAAAAACATAACCCTGATAATGTGCACTGTCCTTGAAGTTGATTGGTCCCCACCCGAGACAGCTTTCCTTAGAGCCTAGTCTCACATTATCAAAGTGGCACTTATTTTATCACCCCCCCCATGAAGGTTGTGAGGATTGTTTACGCTCAGCCCCCCCCCACCCCATATTGTGATGGAAAGCCACGCAGTCCATAGCCACCGACAGCCACCAGCCAGTCACGGGCGTGGCACTGCGTGTGACGGTGTGAGGGTGGCGAGCGCCGTGCGTCGTGGCGTCTGCCCTCTGCGCTGTTCATGTTCACCACTCAGGACGCACCACACAGATCCACAATCCTCACTGAGTCACCAACTTTAGACCCCATCAGCAGCCCAGGATATAGGGGATGAGTGAAGGTTTGGTGAAAAGAGTGCAGCAGTGTCATCGAGTCAGTGCTGTAAAACGACAGCAGCCCCGCGTCCCAGTCCAGATGAATCCCGACTTTCCGCGGAGGCTCCGGCACTGACAGTGAGGTCTCTACCCCACCATGCCGCACTGATAAGCTTTTACCAGCTTTCTGTAGACACCAGGAGACGTCACTCCCTCCCAGGCCACAATCAGCACCACGCCCACTCCGTGGGATCTTCCCGTACGTGACTCCAATCCAACACAGCCCCGCGCTCCCCACGTCCACCACCCAGTAATGCTGACCCGATGAGAAGCTCTCAAAGCACAGGGCTTGTGACCAGCAATCAAAGCGGTGTGGGTGATGGGGGCGACCCTGGGGGACACCGCCCACCGTCACCGTCCTGAGATCTGAGGAAATCTGGAGGCGGTTGTAGGCTGAGTTTGTGTCCAGAGTTGGTGAGCGTCCATCTGTGGTGAGGACAGCGATGACACCCACACAGCGGTCATGGCGATGCGTGCGCAGTAGCGGCACGAGCAGTTCACGTAGCATGTACACAAAAACACGCTGGTGTTGTGTTGTCTGTTGTGTTGTAGTCATACTGCAGTATGTGATACATTTGTAGTGACATCGCGAGATGTCACTGTGTAATGCCGGCCCTAGAGAGGCATGACGTGCGGTGTATTGACATTGCGGATACCAGTAGGGTATGGGTGTAGTACCGGCCCTAGAAGGGCTCGGTCAGCGCTGATTGATAGCACTAGATGGCATCACGCTTGGCGTGCAGTGCCAGCCCTACAGGACAGGGTGTGGGAGTGCCGGCCGTGGGAAAGGGGTTACGAAAGGCCATGGCACTCTGGTTGACCTGAGAGGACACGTGACCGGTTAAGTCTACAAAGGGCCCCCAAGTGGGGGCTAGAGGTGGTCATGTGGTCGGGGGCCAGATCCTGCTCGAGGATTCTGGAAGGTGGTCGTGGTCAAGGGTGGAGCCAGCCACGCCACAGAGATTATAAGCCGGGTCCCCAGAAGGACTAGCGTTGTTGTTCATCCTGAAGAAACCTTCGCCTACGTTCTACAGAGTCTCCAACACGTGGACTTGGACCCAAGCTGTGGTCCGGTCCGTAGTAGCAGTTACGTTGTAATTAGTGCAGTTAGCCTGGTGGTCACCACCTGGCTAACTACACCAGTTACGTTGTAATTAGTGTAGTTAGCCTGGTGGTCACCACCTGGCTAACTACACCAGTGGCATTGTAATCAGTGTAGTTAGCTTGGTGGTCACCACCATAGGTTGTTTTTCTGTTCAGGGGCAGTTACCCTGTGTGTTGGTATTAAATAAATGTGTTGCCTCCAAAGAGTACGTCTGCGACTCAGTTGAATCCACTACACATTGATATGTAACACAATGATCATCACATCTATGACAAATGCATACAGGACTAGTATTTGTGTACACATAAGAGTATTCATTGAAATGTATGTACACCTGCTGGTTATCTGTATTATTTGTGTACACATACTGGCATTTGTTAATATTTGTGTACACATACGAATATTCTCGTGCATTTGTGTACACATACTAATACTCATTAGTACACTTACTAGTATACAAATACTATTATTCTATAGGACACATACTAGTAAACTAATACTATAGTACACATACTCGTATGCTAATACTAGTATGTGTACTATAGAATAATAGTACTACACTAATATGACCATGGGTGTGTGTGCAGTGGTAATGAACAGTGGTGACGATGCCAGCACCACAATGTTAATGCCACTCTCACAGCGTCTCTCTACAAACACGACGCCTGTACAATAGCCACCACAGCCTCGCACACTCACATCCACGCACAGGCATTTGATGGTGGGGATCGTGGACGTAGTGTAGAGGTACAGTACAACAATGGTTCATGTTGCACTGCCCTCTGCTGCCCACTCTGTCACAACAGTTGAAAGTGTTAATTTAATTAAATCAATGTTGATGACCAAAGCTCTCCGGGTCCTCCGGTTTTCCCTCCACATTTAGGAAGGCGTGTTTAGACTATTTGGCTGATACTATAAATGTCCACGTGATGATGATATCACCCACTTTGTCAAGCTATCATTTGTGACAGCCAGCTCGCTTCTGAAAAAAAGCTACATAGCTCAGTGAGGCCCTGCACCTGGTAAAATAAAAATACATCAAATGGGGAGGTCAGAGAGCCCCACAGCCTATAGCACCTGCTATGCACGGTGTTCACCCATCTCAGTAATAGCCCGGCTCAACGCTGCTTAGACAGGAATCGACCCCATGATGTCCAGTACGTTAACCATCATCCCACCACTCAATTAGTGTGTACACAACATCACTTATACTGGAATGTGTACACTACCATCTGGGTATATAAGTGCACTCAGACTAGTCAGGCGTACTCTTAAAGAGTGAGGGAGTTGATGAGTGAGTGGGTGAGTAAGTGGATGAGTGGGAGAGTCTGTGAGTGTGTGGGTTAGTAGGTGAGTGAGGGTGGGTGGGTTAGTGGTGGTGAAAGAGTGTGGGTGAGATGGTGATTGAGTGGGTAAGTGGGTGATTGAGAGGGTAAGAGGTGAGTGAGTGGATAAGTGAGTGAATGAGTGGGTGAGTGAGTGGATGAGGGTGTAAGTGGTGTGTAAAGTGTGATTGGGTGAGTTGGTGGGTTAGTTGGTGGGCAAGTGAGTGGGTAAATGAGTGGGTGATTGAGAGGGTAGGTACGTGAGTGCGTGAGTAAGAGTAAGTGATTGTTTTGTCCGAGAAGTGTTTTGACTGCTGCTGTGTCCTTCTGTCTGTATGCTGCACTTCTTTCAGACTACGTAACTAACTGCACGAATCGGAGCTGCGGGGGAAGGACAACAAACAAAACACAACAAGTAGTTCTAAAGAAATTCGTTTTCAAACCAGATAACTAACTGCTACACTACCACTCCCATTTAAAATGCGCACACAGACAAATATTCACACAATCAAACACACACACACGTAACAAAGACAACGACAATGAGACACACACACAGTCAGGAAAACACAAAGATAAACGCACACAAAAACAAACCAACACACACGACAAAGATCCCCTGTATACCCTGTAACAGATTGGGGGAAGTGCTGTTAGCGAGCACCTATGAAGGCCAAGGGGTGGGTGGCCGGCACCACGCCCGGCCGTCCTTGTCTCCCTCGTGGTGATCTTTATACATTGCACCAGGTACTCATTTGAGGCGGAGTCGAATTAGGGGAGGCCCAGTTACGGTTTAGATAAGCGACACTGGTCTTGGCCATGAGCGGGAATCGAACTCAGGACGCCAAGTTTGTAGGACAGAGCACTAACTACTACACTACCACTCCCCACAGCCAGACACACCCACACAATCAGATACACACACAGGAAAACACACACACAGTCTCACACATACACAACCCAACACACACAAACACACACACAGTCGGACACAAACACAGTCAATCATACGCCATTAATCTCTTGTCATGAGACTACCATCCCGTGGCCTGCAAGGTCTATGACACTCACGCATGAACGCCAGCAGCTTGACCACAGTTCCCTCCAGGGCTCTGATCACGGTGGTGCTGTCGTAGCTGGGACCTGAGCGTGAAGCTCCCCTCTGATTGCCCCTGATGTGAAATTAGGATAATCACAGGGCTCCAGAAGAGTGACAGAGTTATTGCCTCACACACAGTCAGTACACAGCCAGTATCTCATACAGCATGATCATAACACACATCATCATCACCACCACAAACAATCAGTACACACATTATACACAGCATCATCATCATACAGTCAGTACACACAGAACAGTTTTTCGCACAGCACTATGCCCCGTACCTCCAATAATTGTGGTTGGCTACGTTCGGTGCAAAAGAAGTTCAACATACGTACATACATCACATACAACACGTCGTAAGCCATGCGGGGCCAGGCGTTCTCACCTGAGCGTCTCCTTCATGTGAACCTGCAGGAGACAGAGACAGGAGCTGTGAGCCGCTTCGTCTGTAGTCACATGACCGTATCGTGTCACAGGTTGGAGAACGTGATGATTGGTAGGCAAGCCCCGCTTTGGCTGCACCGAGTCATGAATGGCAGTCGCGTTAACAAATAAAGCCACGGGTAATTTTGTCTTCAAGGAGTCTCAACAAGAGGGCTTAGCCCCTTAAACCATTGCCACTGTGACACGAGGTTACGAGCAACCGCCATCCATGAACACAACCGTGCCCAATCATCGGTACGCTCTCCATGCATCCATTACGATGCTTGAACATCTTTGAAGTTAATGATTTATCGATGACAAATAAAAGTAATTTAAAATTGGTAAAACAAATATTATTGTACTATTTTGTGATAAAAAAATACGATATAAAACACATCGCAACACATTGTACAAAGTTGCGTGCTGCATGTTTTCATGCTAGGAATTGGCATGGATCAAAGGCTTAAGTTTGAATTGAGAGCGTCTCCCATATATTCATGCATACTTATCAATTATTAATTAGCGCCCTTCTCCCCCACCAGGTCTGTTAGCCTTTTCACAGTACTACTTCTATGAAACAATCAATCTATGGAATACATATTTCATAGATAATTTTCAAGCTTGTTATTTAATGCGTGCAGGAGATGTGTTTACGGTGCCTTGTGTTGTGTTTAATTCAGACTAGGAGCATGCATCACGCGTGCGAGTATTGCCAAGTAACACCACGCATGGGACAAACGAAGCAACAAACAACCTCATCACCACCCGTCCCCACAGAGGCGCTCCGCACCTGCAGGAAGGCGAGCGAATCCCTCTCGTGCTGCAGAGCGCGCAGGCGAGCAGCCGCTGCCTGGAGCTCGCCGATCTCCCGCTCGTGACGAGCGATGTCCTCCTCGATCCGGGACAGCAGCTCACGCCCCTTCACCTCAACGCGACGTAGAGCCTCCCTCTCGTCCTCGTCGACTACCGCTCTCATGCGAGAGAAATGGTCTGAGATGCGAACCTTGGTCTCGGTAATGATATCCTGTAAGGATGTGATTTGAGTTTTTTTCATGAATTAATTTACAAAGCTTTTCATGCATCCTCTTGTACAGGTGGACTAATGCAATCCATAGGGGTCACATCATTGCAAAGCATCTAAAAACAATCTGCAACAAGCTCATGGCTATGGCACATTTGGAATATGATGATTTATAACAATTTCTAATTATGATTCACACACAGCCACATATACATCCAAACATTAGCCATTTTAATATAATATAATGCATTACATGGATCTGCAGCTATTTAGCTAAACTTGTACTTACAGGTTGTATAAATAGCTAACAAACTATTCTGGTGAAAAAAACATGCTCAATATGTATTCCGAATTCAAAACCAGCAGAGGCATGTAAGAACTTGAAATATTCAGGAATCAAAAATGCAATCTACTGTAAAGTTGTCACACTAATTCCCTCATCAAGACTCTATACCATAGAGCCCAATGCATCTCCGACCAGGAACACATTGCCAGTTAACTCAAACACGTACGCCAAGCTCTTAAGGCTAATGATTACTCCGACTACACAATCCGCAAATCCATCACTCCAACCATCAAGAAGGATCCTGTTGAGGAGCCTTTCAAAACCATCACCTTACCCTACATTGCTGGGATCACAAAAAAAATCTCCAAAATCCTGATAAAACACAAGATCCAGGTCCGATTCAACACAGTACATAAAATCCGTGATCTGGTCCCGTCTGTAAAAGATGTGGTTCCAGACATACAGTACCCTGGCGTCTACAAACTAAGTTGCCTCTGTGGTAGCAGTTACATTGGGGAAACCAAACGACATGTCTCGGACCGCATCCGTGAACATAAAGCAGACTTGAAACACGGTAGGACAAACACCTCAGCCGTGGCAGATCACTGTTACAATTCAGTGGGCTCACATGATATTGACTTCTCCAAGACAGAGGTTCTCTGCAAGCCATCTGGCTACCATGAGAGATTCGTTCATGAGGCGATCCACATATACAAACACAGACACAATTTCAACCGATAAGATGGATTCTGGCTCAGCAATCATTGGAAGGACGTAATAAACCACTTTGGATCTTAACTGATTGTGTTCACGTTTACGGTGACTTTCAGACCGCGTTCCACTTACTGGCATTGACTATATATCTTGTATTCTCCGCAGGTAATGGATTATTTGCTCCGCTGCAAGTCTCCAACCACCACTCTCCCATTAACATATTTCGTTGCTTCCTCTTAGTATCTTTCACGCGACGGTCAATGGTATAGTGTATAGCGGATTGTATAATAATAAATAGTATAAAATTCTAATGTTCAATACAATGTACAAAGTAATACATAGTATCGTAATTGTATAGTGAATATACAGCAGTGTGATATACAGTAGGGTGGATAGAATAATACATAGTGTAATATTACACTATGTATTAATCTAAGGTATAGGGTGGTGTATAGTAATACAGTATATAATTTAATGTTGGGTTTGTCTTTGGCAGTATATAGTACGGGGTAGACCCGTGTGATGTCAGAGAATAAAGTTTAGCTAGAAGCATATTCTATTTTTTGCGACATAGAATTGTAATGTATTACTTACTGTTAGTAGCTCAGCTTATTGCAGAGTATATTTAGTATACTGATGATACTATGTAGTTTATACTTTAGTTGTTTACGTGATGGTTTAGTTACTGCAGCTACATACTATTAACATTCCTTCCCTTTATTAATGCTTCCCCCTATCCCCTCCCTTTGATGCTGCTAATCCTGCATAATACACGGGCAAAACATGACTTTAAACCCCCCGCCAAACCTCCTACGCATTTCACAAGTAGTACTAATCGCATATCTGCATTTCCCATAAATATGCTAAAATTCCTATTGATATGCAAATTATTTTGTCAAGGCGCTCTTCCTCCTCCCTCCCAGCTTAAATAGACGCTCCAAGCCTGGGGTGTGCCATTTAGACTCTGTCTTCTCGACAGACCTGTTCTTCACCTGAGGACGGCTGCTTGCGTTGTGGCCGAAACGTCGTGATAATTATTTTATTATGTTTTATTTTTATTATTTTATTATTTCCATTCTACGTGACTTTACCGAAAGAACCAAGAAGACTAATTGTGTAGCCAACTGAAGGTGAGTCGAATCAGAGAAAGTCATCCTCACAAGGAGCATCACAGAGCCAGACCCGGACACGGTACCTGCGCCTCCTTGCGAGTGGCCTCCATACGCTTCACGGACTCCTCCGCCTCCTTCCTCTTCTCCTCCACCACTCGCGTCTCCTCCCCTACGCGCGTCTGTAGTGAGAGACGAGATGTTACCAGGGGGAGACTCCAGCTCCCTGAGGCATCCCTCACACCGCCCTTTCCTCCACACCGACCCCTCCACAGCGAAGGCCCTCATCTCCACGCTGCCTTTGTATGGTGACTGAGATGGGGGGAATGGGGAGTCGGCAAGCTGATGCCTCGTTGTAGCAGCAGCCGGCTGGAGCCGTGCTGGCTTGGTGTCTGTACCAACTCGGAACCAAAGGCCCATGTGCCCACAGCTGTCTAGTTTAGAAGATAAATATAAAATAATTGTCTATCAAGTGGATGTGATATCAGTCTAAAATATCTATCCACTTAATTCCGTTACACAGGAGTTATGTTTCGTGATAGTTGAGCATTCAATACATGCTGAGGCTGTTTCTTAAAACACCAACAAGGAAAATTGGCTACACAGGCAGAGACAGAGTCATACGAGAGAGCATGGACACGCAATTATGTGTTTTTCATGACATGTTGTGCAGCCCAGTGACATAATTTGTCATATTGTCTTGCGGTGTCTCAGTCTGAGGGCCTCACCTTTCGTCTCTCGTGCTCGTCCTTCAGCGTCAGGACCTTGTGTCCTTTGTGTTCAACTGCGATAGTGCAAGATGAGCAGACCAGACTGCTGTCTACTGTGCAGTAGAAATTCAGCTCCTCACTGTGGTGAGGGCATTTTCGCTCATCCAAGCTCGCAATGGGATCCACCACAGCGTGGTCTCTCAACCTGGGATTCTCCACGTGAGTCCTGAAGTGTGAAAAACAGTAGGACATCTCGCATCTCAGGCAGGTCTTCACTGCAGGAGTCTGGCCGTCACCGCAGATGTCACAAACAACGGCCGTGGCCATCCCATCTCCAATTCTGAACTGCTCCGCCAGGTTGGCGAGGGCCACGTTCTTCCTCAGCTGGGGTTGGACAAGGAAGGTCGCTCGGCACTGTGGACAGCTGAAACTGCTCGCCGTCTCCCAGACGGCCTCCAGGCACCGGAGGCAGAACGAGTGTCCACAGCTCAGCGTGGAGGGGCAGACGAACGTGTCCAGGCAGATGGAGCAGCGCAGCTCACTATCCACACTCTCACTGGGAGTCGTGCTAGCCATGACTCATGGGCTTCGCTGAGACCGCTCGCTGTGTGGCTCAGAGAGACGCTTAACCAGGACCTCTCTCTTATAGTGACGGTGAAGAAGGAAGTAAATACGTAAAATATTTTAATTGTCGTCACTGACATCACCAGACACTGCCCGGAATGTGAACCCATGCATTTCGTGCACAAACAGCAGCTTCAAGGTTAACATGGTTACAATACACAGCTTGACATGAACAAAATGTATCAGAGGAATCTAATATTTTAACCAATATTTATATTTAAAGAAATAAGTGTTGTAATATAAATCGGTGAGGCTCAGCTGCGGTGGCTCATTCATGAGATGAGTTTAGAAAGATCGACTCATCCTTCCAGAGCTCAGCACAAAAGTTGGTGTCTATGATAAGACAGAGCAATGGATTTGGGTGCCACCATGATTGTGAGATGTTATCGCACTCGCCTTATGGCTGCTTTATATTTAAAGTTTGCGTCTTTCTCTCTCTCCCCTTAGTCGCGGGAATTTGTATCTGGGTCCTCCGATTTAACCTCCAATTTAGAATCAACATCACGCATTTAGAGTATTTGGCTGCAATCATTTTCCACCTAAGCCACTTGATTAAGCATTTTTTTTTAGTGATAGGCAGGTCGCTTCTGAAAAAGAGCCACATTGCTCAGTGAGCCTTACCTAGTAAAATATTAATTAAATAGTTGGTATCGTTGTAGATATTTCATGATGTCCTGTAACTCCATCTGAGTGTAATTACCCCAACATGACGAGTTGCTTGAATCTCATTGTGGCATCTGAGATGGAATTTGTCTTTGGACTCCTGTGACCCATCCTGGAACCTTTTACTAGCAGTGTGAAACTATCACCAACTCTACCTGCCTCCATCACCCACTGCTGGCAATGTCACCGTCTCTCACTCTCACCTTGTCCGAGATTGGAGATTACCATTCCGACCATTCACAGCCACACCCACCACCTATTTCACCTGCGTTGTTTCATATTCGCATGTACGAATTTTGTACACGCGTCCTCCATCCGTCTTTCTACATCCCCCTCCCCTCCCCAAGTGGTCCGGGCTTTACTCATCACACCACCTCCAGCGTGTTGAGGCGCAGTGTGGTGCAATGCACAGGCATCTTGGCAGCTAAACAGAAGAACCAGAAGTTAACTTCCCTGAGTAGAGCCCATTGAGCTCAAAAGTAAATTTTCAAGGGGGTTTCGGCCGATAGACGTCATCAAAGCATTCCATTTCCTGTTTAACCTTAACAGACTGTTGGGGCAATTGCTGTAAGCGAGCACCTATGAGGGCCGGCACGGGGTTGACCTAGGGGAGGCCCAGCACCAGTTCAGGTAATCGTCACTGGTGTTGGCCGTGAGCGGGAATCGAACTCGGGTCTCCAGGTTCGTAGCACAGCGCGCTAACCGCTACACCACCGCTCCCCACAATTACCCACTCACACACACACTCACCCACCCACTCGCCTACTCTCACACACTTCAGAATCAGAAGAACCAGAAGTTTACTTCCCTGACGAGAGCCCACTGAGCTACGACCTGGCCAGCAGATGTAGCCAAGTTTTGTCGTTGGTGGCTTGGCCCTCCCCAACTCTCTGCCCACCACGAGAGACCCGGGCAACCAAAATAACAAGAAGAGCCATTTTTTTGCGAATTCGGAAAAAAAAACTCTAAATTTCAAGAGCTACCACAATGAATGTAAATATGAGACGTGTACATATATGTATGTGTTGAACTTCTTTCACATGGTACATAACCAAGCGTGCTCATCGGAGGTGTGGGGGGAAAGACAACAAACTAAACATAACAAGACGCAGTTCTAAATACATTAATTTGTCAATTTAGATTATTTAAAAGTGCAAAGCTCTGGTGGCTTCTTGACTGAACCGGATGAGTCTTGTGCTCAGGCAAGAGCAGGTGGGATGCTTTGTGCATGGCTTGTACGAGTGGCAGAACCGGCGAGAACTGCATTTCTGTATGGGGGTGTTTTTGGAATAAGGTTGATGGGTTACATTTTAAATATTTTTTTTTTATTCTTAATGATGCTCATTCTTGCTTTTATGGCCGTGCGTCGCACCCTGGACACCCTCTTCTGCTACTGTAATGAGAGGTTCCACCTTGAGGGACATTTCCCAGGTGAAATATTTGAATATTTTTACCACGGGCCACCCTCACTGCTTTGGAAACGGTGGTCCTGCAATGCGTGGTTAACTTGCATCGGGATCAAAAACAATTCGGCTCAGCTTGTGCCAAATCAAATTACATCCGTTAAGGAGCACGGAGTTACACAATGGGTTGCAAATGTCTTCCAAAGAGAACTCGCCCACCATATAGCGCAGTGGGCCTTACCTGGTAAGTTTTAGTTTTTGTTTTATAGACACTAATTGAGTTGGCCAAATATCAAGGTATAGGGTACCATAGCTTCGTAAAATGATGACGCCTGTTGCTGTGTAGCTATTCAGGCAGTGCATGGATTTGGTTGCAAGGCCAAGAACTTCGTCTACGAGCAATCCTATTGTGTCTTTCAAGTCGTGGGCACAAGCCAAGTAATAACCCTATAGTCGTGCGTTTTTTAAAGATAGTTGTAAGTCTGAACCAATTATCACAGTCTTATACGAGTCTAAGTGTGTGCTGCTCTCACACAGTCATAAGTTCGTTACACCGCATTTGAAGTCGGCTGCAACATTGGCTCAGACTTTATCATTAATTAACAATGGTACAACATATTTATGTAATGGTGGAGATGAGGTGAATGAAATAATTGAGAAGAAGCAATGGGCAAATCTGTGATGATGTGGGAATTTAGTGAAAGCTAAATATATGGTCGAGCCGCAGATTCAAGAGGAACAATGCGGATTCTGTCATGGTCTTGGAACAATGGACCAGCTCTTTTCCCTCTCACAGATATTTGACAGGTCATGGGAGTATGCTTCTCCAGTCTACCTCTGATTTGTAGACTTGGAGAAAGCATATGACTGTGTTCCCCACAATATAATGTGGAAGGTACTGTGGAAGTATGATGTGCCGGTGCCGCTTTTGTTCACGATTCTGTCCCTGTATTCCCAGAGTGAGCGCTGTATACATATTCTTGCAGTTAAATCAAAATCGTTCACTGTGGGTGTTGGAGTATGCCAAAGGTACGTGTTGTCTCCACTCCTGTTTGTGCCTTTCATGGACAGGATATCAAGGTGCAGCCGAGGTAAGTAAAGTATTCAGTATGGGGGCATTGGGGTGGCGTCGCTGCTTTTTGCAGATAAGGTTCTTCTTGCCACGTCAGTCTGTGATCTCCAGCGTACACTTGAACGGTTTGATGAGGATCAACACCTTTAAATCTGAGGTCATAGTTTACTCCTAGGAGACGGTGGATTGTTCTCTCCAATTGAGGGGGGAACAGCTGCCCTTGGTGGAAGAGTTAAAGTACCTCGAAGTCTCTTTATCGAGTGATGGTAAGTGGTAGCGGTAGATAGGCCTGCGGATTCTGTGGTAGTGAAGCGGGGGCTAAGTTCTCGAATAAAGCTCTCGGTTTACAGGTTGGTCTACATTCCCACCCTCACCTATGGTCATGAGCTCTGAGTAATGACTGAAAAGAAGAGATCGTGGGTACAAGGGGCTGAAATGAGGTTTCTCCGCAAGGGTGGCAGGTAATCCGGACAGGCGCAAAGTCGAGCCGCTGATCCTCCAGATCTAGAGGAGCCATTTGGGGTGGTTCGGGCACCTGGCAAGGATGCTCATCATTAGACTCTGCCTGGAACTCTACCGGGAACGTCCCACTGGGCGAAGACCCCAGGGCCGACCCAGGACATGCTGGTGGGACTGTATCGGTCGAATGGCCTGGGAATGCCTGGAAATTCCCCAGGAAGGGCTAGAGTCTGTCGCCAGAGAAAGGGAGGTCTGGACAGCCCTTTTAAACATGCTGCCGCCACGACTCTCACCAGGACAAGGGATTGAGAAATCAACGGACGAACGGAATTCATGGCAATAAATTATGATGAATGGAATTATTGATTTGGGAATGAGTGATAGCCATATAATGAGAATATGACGATGGAACAGTAACAGTGGTGGTTATGAGGGGGAGATGAAGGGGTCGTGGGGTGAGCTAGGGAACAATAAGTGAGTTTTGAATGAGGAGCATACATGATTGAGAGAAGGTGACTGCTTAATGTGGAGGGTAAGTTTGTTCCAACCAAGGGGGGCAAGAAGAGAAAAAGAGCACACAAGGAGAAAGTGGAACAGAGAGAGGGAGAGGTGACTTCGAATTTTATGAGTGGCAAGATATGGTGGGGCAAGACCATGAAGGGATTTGTAGACCAGAGTGAGGAATTTGGACAGGCATCTGGTAACCAGTTCGAGGTGTTTAATAGAAGATTGGTATCAAAACTATCTTGCAGGAATCTTGACTTTTTTTCTTTAATCGAAGATTGTAATATGAGAATAATAGTGGCAAAATGTTACACAATGTCGATAAATAAATGTCCTGATTAGCAAAATGTTTTTGCTAAATATTTCACACGCCACAGGTTTTCTTTAAAGAAGAAAAATAATTGGGACACTTTTTCTTGGCGTGCCACTCATTCTGCTCTCGGTGTTCCCCCAAATTAAAATGTATTTCTTAGGTCAGGCAGTTTTTCTCATTTTCTTTAAAAAAACATCTCTCAAAGTTAATTGAAACAAAAGACTGAAGACAAGACTGTAATCAGAAAATGGAAAATAACGACCGCTACAAGCACATTATGTTTACACACTCGGTACATATTACTTTCAAATGCAGATCCCAGGGGGGGGGGTGAGTTATACAAAAAATTTTAAAGGAAAGCTTCAAATACCAAAAGGAAAGAATGGGTTATGAATGGAAGTTTCTGTTGGATTCAAAGTTGTGTGGTATTGGGTTATTTTGGTTTGGATTTTCCACTTTCACAACTCGCGTCTCCAACTCCAGCTGAAGAGAAATCTCGGGGAATATGGGGCAGGGGGGTAAAAATGAATCGAGATAAAACCACGACGTGAGCACATGAACCCACATACTGAGAGCAGAACAAGTGTCCGCAGCTCAGCGTGAAGGAGCAGACGAACGTGCCCAGGCAGATGGAGCAGAGCAGCTCACTATCCACACTCTCACTGGGAGTCACACTCGCTATGACCCATGGCATCGCTGGGATCGCTCTCTGTGTGGCTCAGAAAGACGCTGGACCAGAACCTGTCTCTTACAGCGATGGTAAAGAAGGAAGTAAAATACTTAAAACATTTTCATTGTCAGAATTTACATCAAGTGAAACTGCCTGGAACGTGAACCTGCGCCCTTGGTGCACAAACAACAGCTTCAAGGTGAACACGTCTACAGGACACACATTGAAATTAACAAAATTTATCAAAGTAATTCAATCTTTGAAAAATAAAATCAGTTGAAGAAATTAGTGTTGTTATTATAAATCGGTGAGGTTTAGCTCTGGTGGCTTATTCTGAGATGAGTATCGAGAGATAAACTCATTCTACAGTTTAGCGCACAAGTTGGTGTTGATGGCAATAAAGAGCAATGGATTGGGTACTACGGTGGTTTGGAGATCTTATCTCGCTCATCTGATGCTTGCTTTATATTCAGAGTATGTGTCTTTGAGACTTTTGCTAGCAGTGTGAATCTATCACCAAGTTGGAGATGTCACCATCTCAGATCCAATACTGGTGAAATGCACAGGCATCATGGCAGCTAAAAACCCTGACGGCCGCTTCTCAAGGCTTTTCAGAACAACCAGAAGTTATTTGTTTTCAAGGGCGACTTTGCCAAAAGACAACATAAAAGCGTTTCGTAATTACATACCCACTGACTTGACCAAACACATACAAAAAGATCCCCATATAGCCTTAGCAGACTGTAAGGGCAAGTGCTGTTAGCGGGCACCTATGAAGACCAATCACACACTGATACAATCACACACTCACTTGTCCACTCACTCAACCACTCACTCACTCACCCACTTGTAACACCCACTCACTCATTCACCCACCCTCCCACTCGCCCACTATCTCACACACACTTCAGAATCATACGAATCAGAACTTTACTTCTGTGACTAGTTTTCACTGAGATATAAAGCTATTTTTCAAGGATGACCCGGCCGGAAGATGTGGGCCACGAGAGACCCGGGCAACCAAAATAACAAGAAGAGCCATTTTTTTCGAAATCGGATACAAGAAAAAAACTACAATTCAAGAGATGGCACAATGCAGGTGAATACAAGACGTGTGTATGTGTTTGAACTCTTTTGGCACCGTACTTAGCCAACCGTGCTAATAAGTGGTGCAGGAGAAGAAAATCAAACTAAATACAATAATCAACAGTTCTATTTTTATTATTTTATTATTTCCCTTCTACGTGACTTTACCGAAAGAACCAAGAATATAGTTCTAAAGAAATTAGTTTGTCAATCTCGATGATTTAACAGCACATAACTCTAGTGGCTTGCTAACCAAACCGGATCAGTCTTGCGCTCAGACGACAGCGGGTGTGATGTGTTGTGCAAGGCTTGTACGAGTGGCAGAACCGGCGAGAGCTGTATTTATGTATGGGGGTGTTTTGCAATCAGGTTTATAGGTTGCATTTTGAAGGCATTTTTTTTCATTGTCCATGATGCTCGTTCTTTTTTTTGCCATGCGTCAATCGGTGTCCTGGACACCTTTAGCAGTTAACTGGAATAGGGGCTAAAAAGAAGTCAGCTCAGCTTGTGAAAAATCGAATTAATCCATTAAGGAGCACAGAGTTACGTGATGGGAGCAAATGTCGTTCCAATAAAGACAACTCGCCTACCACTCGCACCAAATATCATTTATTTAAACGGTTTCTCTACTTTGTATTAATTTATTATCGATATGTAAAATGTTCGCGTTATATATTAATTGTGTATTGTTTCACTTTATTTTGCCCATTCGGTGTTAGCTGCTGAGGTGATGATGGGTTTTTTTCAATTCTTGTTCTATGCCCTCAGTAACATCTCCGTCCTGCTGTAGCGTGCACCGATGCCTGCTTTAGTGAGGGTGATATTGGCATGGAGAATAGAGATTGATTGACCCACGTTTTGGGACAGCGAGGTGGTCTTGCGGCAGTGCTTGCCATTTTGTTTCAAAGGTTACACGACTGCGGGCCCTGTCACCATTACTGCTCCTCAGACATCATTCACAACGGTAGGCCCATTGAGCGCAAGTGTCATTTTACAAATTCCCAAAATGACACCGCAAATTATTTCCTATTTATATTTTTACAGTTAACGTCCCCTGAACTATACTATTGTAGAGGTGATAGCTACTCATTATTCGGGACCTACGGTACAGCGTTGCCTCCCTCGGTAAACGGTCGGGGTCAGAGAGAGGTGAGAGCGGATCGTATTGACAGATTCCCGTCAGACAAACGGCCAAGGATTCAGCTAAGGGGAAAGAGGATCCAAACGACAGATTGGGAAGGACCAATCAGAAGGGTCCACAAAGTAGCGTGGGATTGGACAAGCCCAGCCACGAACCAGCATAAAAGCCAAAGCGCTGAGAGCTCTGGCTCAGTTCTCCTCACACGAAGACCGAAGCCCGGGCTGAAGAAGATAGGACCCTGGACCAAGCCTTCTAGCTCTTCTAAGGGCTGAGGCTCAGTGTTCTAGGAGTCAGGGGAGAATAGGTCCTGAATAGGCAGGACCCTGGGTCCCAGCCTTCCAGCCCTTCTAAGGGCTAAGGCCCTGCATGAGCAGAGATCAGGGACCCACCGAGCCAGCGGTGGGTCAGTTAGCCTCCCCTACGTCCCAGCTGGAGGACGCTAGGTTATGCGGGTAGACTCGAGTATAGTCCCCGCCCATTCCGGAGACTGTACCTCCTTGGGTTAGCAGCTAGGCTGTGTGTAGGTCCCGCCAAGCTCGGAGGCTGTACCTCCTCAGGTTAACGGGTAAGGGGACCGTATAGCCCTTGTGTGTTAGGGACCGTGTCGAAAGAAAGACAATAAACAGTGTGTGCCTTAAAGGAGTTTATTCATCTGTTATTCATAATACTACACTATGAAGCTATTTTTCAGAAGCCACCTAGCTATCACATATCACATATGATAGCTCAACGAAGTACCTCATCATAATGTGGAAACTCATTCTTCTACAGCTTAGGGCACAATTCGGTGTTTTGGTAAGACAGAGAAATGGATACCTCATCATGTCCTGTAATTCCATTTATTGGTAATTACCCCAACGTGACGAGTTGCTTGAATGTCACTGTGGCATCTGAGACAGACTCCCGTGACCCATGCTGGAATCTTGAGCCTTTTCCTTGCAGTGTGAATCTATCACCCACTCTATGTACCTCCACTTCTTGCCTCCATCACCCACTGTTGGCGTTGTCACCATCTTTGACCTTGACCGAGACTGGAGATTCCCGTGCTGACCATCCATTATTCACAGCCCCACCCACTGCTTACAACACAAATGGCAATCGGCATTCACCATTAAGCGGCAGCGATAACACGCCGCATGGTGATGTCACCACGCCGATTGGTGACGTCACCAAGCCGCTTGGCGACGTCACCACGACGAATGATGTCACCGTAGTCAAGTTAAGTGCTGAAATTCAACGTGATGGGTATTTTTTGTGCAATTGTAGTAGAGTTAACTGCTCGATGTTCACAGGTTGGGAGAGCAGATCATGAACAAGGGTTCCCGCTCAAACTAACGGTCAGGGTCTCACAAGCTGTGAGAGCTGACCATAAACAAGGTTTTCCCGCGCGACCAAACGGTCAGGGTCAGAGAAGGTGAATTGGGATCCAAAAGCAGATTGGGAACGACCAATCACAGGGTTCCACAAGGTGGCCGGGGATTGGACAACCCGGCCACGAACGAGTATAAAGCCAGAGCGCTGAGAGCTCCAAGGGGAGTTCGGCAACACGAAGACCCAGGACGGCGGAAGAAGCTTAGGACCCTGGACCAAGCCCTCCAGCCCTTATAAGGGCTAGGGTTCAGTGTAACTAGTGGTCGGGGAGATATCCCCTAGGACCCGTCAGAGAGGACACTCAGAGAACGGGATATTTAGTAGCCTGTAGGGAGCGGAGGCTTGTACCTTCTGAGGGGAACGGGTGAGGGGACCGTATACCCCTCAGTGTGATAGGGACAGTGTTAAGAAGACAATAAAGGTGTGTGCTACAAAAGACGTTGAAGAGTCCGTCTGTACAACACTACACAATCATTGGTGACTGTACATCGCTGTCTAGATTCAGCTTTAGATTTACAAACTCTATTAATATATTAAGAGTATGAAATGGCATCGCAAACACTAAAATCATACAGATGGTGAACATTATTAATCATATAAAAATTTGAAATATTGCTTAATAACATCCAATAAATAGTATGTGCTGTACCCACGAGCGCATTCTACTGTGCTACTCCTACAAGGCGACAGCGGCGGAAGACGCAGCTGGAGGCGCTGACCGCTGCGCTCTTAGTCCCGGGTCCTAGCGAGGCCCTCAGTCGATATTTCTGTGGCGAGGATTTTTTTAGGTGGAGCCCGAGACTCTGCCCTGGTCTCGTGACTACTCACACCAGGCGACACGCACCGTGATCACATTAGGGGAGATAACGTCTAGACGACACGTCGTGGTATTTTTACGTGACCTTACCGAAAGAAGGAAATAATATGAATTTCTGTAGTCACGAAAGTTTTAAGTCAAAATAAAACATCTAAACAATCGATTTTTTTAAAACAAATCATTAACATGAATCGTGATAATGGAATCGTGTGGGGGTGGGGTGGTAGGGGTGGGCGTCTGATTGGTTCAGAGCGTACGACTTTCTCATTGGTCGAGCGAATGATGAGGGCGGGTACATTTTTACTCGTCGAGACTTTGCAGATTTGTTGATTTTTGTTGTTGTTAAAATGTTCCCCGGTACAAAGAGCGCGAAAACGAATCGGCATTATCCTGGGGTCGTGCTCAGCCGGTTCTGCCAGTATCTCTGCTGTCTCTAAACCAGCTGAAACCTTCCATGCATCACGCGACTTATATGTGGCCAACCCCTCTGTAGATCTCTATCTAGCTCAGTGGTTCCGAACATTTACTGCAGCATTGCACCCCTTTAGTTCTCAGTCGTTAACAACATTACAATGCTAATAAATAAATAGGTTTGATGAAACAAAGTAGTTGTGCTTATGTACCTGTACTTAATTTGTTTTCCGATTTACCTTTAAACAAAATCTGGCCATGTCTCGCACCCCCAGGAAGTGCGCGCACCCCAGGTCAAGAAGATCCACTGCTCTACCTAAACCAGCTCAAGCCTCCCCACCCCCCTTAGTAAGAATATCCACTGCTCTACCTAAACCACCTCAAGCCTCCCCACCCCCTTAGTAAGAAGATCCACTGCTCTACCTAAACCACCTCAAGCCTTCCCACCCCCCTTAGTAAGAAGATCTACTGCTCTACCTAAACCAGATCAAGCCTCCCCACACCACTTAGTACGAAGATCCACTGTCTACGTAAACCACCGCAAGCCTCCCCACCCCCCGTAGTCAAAAGATCCACTGCTCTACCTAAACCACCTCAATCTTCCCCACCCCCTTAGTAAGAAGATCCACTGCTCGAACTAACCACCTCAAGCCTTCCTACCCCCCTTTAGTAAGAAGATCCACTGCTCTACCTAAACCACCTCAGGCCTCCCCACCCCTCTTAGTAAGAAGATCCACTGCTCTACCTAAACCACCTCAAGTCTCCCCACCCCCCTTAGTATGAAGATCTACTGCTCCACCTAAACCACCTCAAGCCTAAATTTCGATTTAAAGCTTTCGTGACTGCAGGGATTCATCTTCTTAAAGTCACGTAGAATGTAAATAATTAAATAATAAAAATTTAACATAATAAAATAATTCTCACGACGTTTCGGCCACAACGCAAGCAGCCGTCCTCAGGTGAAGAACAGGTCTGTCAATAAGACAGAGTCTGAATGACACGTCCTAGGCTTGGAGCGTCTATTTAAGCTGGGAGGGAGGAGGAAGAGGGCCTTGACAAAATAATTTGCATATCAAGAGGAATTTTAGCATATTTATGGGAAATGCAGATATGCGACTAGTACTACTTGTGAAATGCGTAGGAGGTTTGGCGGGGGGTTTAAAGTCATGTTTTGCCCGTGCATTATGCAGGACCAGCAGCATCAAAGGGAGGGGATAGGGGGAAGCATTTGTAATAAAGGACTCTCTCTCAGTGTCGATCTCCGTTGTCCTTTATTGGGTTCGAGAATCTCCCTCATACGGCGTCCGCACTCAGGCTCGATACCGCGTCTCCTCGTACAGGTTCGCGTCTCCTCGGACGCTCACTCCGCAGCCCCTTTGCTGCTCCTGTCGCCAGTCTCACTGCTGCTCCTTCGCGTGGCAGCCTCCCCGGCTGCTCCGCTCCGCAGCCAGTCTCCCGCAGCTCCGCGTGGCGCTCGCGCCACGCTCTGCCCTACGTGGCCTCCTTCTCCTTCACTCTCTCTCTCTCTGCCCTACGTGGCCTCTTAGTCGTTACTCTCTCTGCCCAGCGTGGCCTCCTCCTTGTTCACTCCGTCACGACTCCCGATCCCCTTCCGGTTTCCTCCTTAAATCCTCTCCCCCACGTGACCATAACTCCTCCCTCTCCCACGTGACACAGACTCCGCCCCCCCTTAATTCCTTGCTCGCATTACCCGACCCCCCCCCCCCCGTGATGAAAACCCAGCCGACCTCGGCTGCAATAAATAGAATAAACAATAATGCGAGCAACATTGCAAGCACCTGGCATCACCGGACAATGAAGAAAACAATAACAATAACAAGAACAACAAGAACATAACACAATCAACGAAAGGTAAGGGATTTTGAACGCGTGCGGGTCGCCGGCCCGTCCCGAACGGCCAGCGGCCCCCCCACAGACCGAGAACGTGACGGGATTTTAAGAGCAACGGGATCAAGACGGCCCGCCGCTGGTGGAAGCCCGTCAACGCCAAGGTCCCGTTCTCCATTGACCCCCAAGTCCGGGGTCTCCTGCAACCGTGTCTGTGGTGGGGTTGGAGGGGCAGCAGGTGAAATGACCCCGATGCCGTGGTAGGCCCTCCCAGAGCAGGATTCGCCGCATCCGTCAGCGTCACAGCGGTGTCGTCTGTAGAAGGCACGACAGGCGCGCTTGCAGGGTCAACGGGCAAAGGCAGAGGTGCGTCGGGCGCAACAGACACCGGCAAGGCAACATCAGGAGATGACACATCAGTCCGCGGGGCCACGTAAGGCTTCAACCGAGATGTATGGACGTACCAGCGCCGCGATCCGAACCGAACCTGCGCGGACTGTGGGTTGGGGACCTCAATAAGCGTGATTGGACCCTGCCATGGTTTGTGAAGCTTAGGGGAGGTCCCCACCCGCACCTGCGGGCAGTGCAGCCAGGCCACGTCCCCCACTTTCCAGGGGCATTCACCCTTTGAACGCCGGGCGCAACGTTCGTTTCGCGCCTGTGTCTTGGCAGTAGCCAATCGGGCCCCCTCCCTTGCCTCGGAGACGCGTTGAACAGTTTCCCGGATGTAATCGGGGAGAGGCTTAGCAGGACCCTTGACCCCCGTACCCAACTGTACGGTGACCGGCGGCACATTCTCACGGCCGTACATGAGAAAAAACGGAGAATACCCCGTGGACGCATGAGGCGTCATCCGATATGCGGAGAGTACCCCAGGAATATGTAAATCCCAATCAGCTTGGTTCTCATCAACCATGTGACACAGCATGGCCGACAGCATCCGATTAAGCCGTTCCACCATACCATCCGTCTGCGGGTGGTAAGGAGAAGTACGGACCTTTTTGGTCCCCAGAGCCGCGCACACTTCTGCAAATAATTTCGAAGAAAAATTGCGGCCCTGATCCGTGAGGAGCCTCTCCGGCGCCCCTTTATCCAGTACATATCCAAACAGAAAGGCGTCCGTAATAGACGCCGCTGACTGGTCGGGTAAGGGCCAGGCCATCGGCCAGCGGGAAAGATATTCAACCCCGAGCAGCAGAAATGTATTGCCCCTAGCGGATGTCGGGAAGGGTCCCAAAATGTCCAACGCCACCAATTCGTTAATCCGAGATACTTGTATAGATTGCACCGGCGGCACGTATGGGTTCTTAGGTGGCTTCCGCCGAGCACACGCGGAACATGCCCGAACGTGTGCGACGACATCCGTCGTCATGCCGTGCCAGAAGTAGTCTCGCTGCAATGTTAACAGAGTCTTCTGCACCCCGAGATGTAATAATGTCTCGCAGTGCAGAGTCCGAACCAATTCGATGCGCAAAGACGACGGTACCACCAAACGCCAGTGGTCATGCAACCCCTCTCTCCACATTAGCAACCCATCCCGGAGAGCAGCCCCTGGCGTCCCACTGGACAGCCGTTCCCCCTCTCCCTTCGCAGCCTGACTCCGTAAAGGCCCCAACGAGTTATCCAGCAACTGCTCGCGAATCCATACCGAGCGCGGCAGTTTCAGAACCCCATCGGCCGGTCCTGGGCACACCGGAGCCCCAGGCACCTCGACAGCTGACAAAACAGGCCGAGGGGGTAGCTGAACCAGCGTACACCTATTCGTTCCCGACGCGCAAGCGCAAGGGGATCCCTGCGGCAACTTCGAAAGCGCGTCAGCGTTGGCGTGACGCGAGCCCTTCCTATATTGAATTTCGAATGAGAATTCCTGCAAGGTTTCCAACCATCGTGCCAGTTGGCCCGATGGCTGGTCAACCCTCAGGGCATATTGCAGAGCCACATGGTCCGTACACACGATAAATGAACGGCCGTATAGATAGGGGCGATATTGGCGGAGAAAATAAACAATAGCCAATAGCTCGCGGCGAGTAACACAGTAGCGAGTTTCCGCCGGGGACAGCACGTGGCTACCGTAGGCTATCACGCGTTCCACGCCACCCTTCGACTGTGACAGAACGGCCCCAATCCCGGTGTCACTAGCGTCCGTATCCAGAATAAACGGTCGATCAAAATCGGGATAATCCAATGTCGGCGCCATTGCCAACCGATCGCGCAGGCCCTCAAACGCTGTTTCCTCCGGCGATCCCCAAGTAAACTTCCGACCCTTTCCCGTAAGGAGGTGCAAGGGCCTTGCGATCATAGCAAAGTTGGGAACGAACCTGCGGTAATATGAGGCGAACCCCAGGAAGTGACGTACGTCCCCAACCGAGGCCGGGGTAGGCCAGTTACGAACGCACGCCATCTTCTCCGGGTCCGTGGCTACCCCATCCGCATTGACTATGTGTCCCAAATAACGTACGGATCGTTGCAGTAGGTGACACTTTTTAGGTTTAAATTTAAGATTGGAGGAGCGCATCCTAGAAAACACCGTTTCCAATCTCCGTAAATGTTCATCAAATGTGCGACTAAAGACGATGACATCGTCCAAATAGATCAAACATGTCTCCCACTGCAACCCCGTTAACACCAGTTCCATCAAGCGCTGGAAGGTGGCGGGGGCAGCGTTCAACCCCATCGGAAGGCAATTAAATTGAAATAAGCCCTGCGGCGTACGGAAAGCCGTCTTTTCCCTCGATGACTCATCCAGGGGAAGCTGCCAAAACCCCGAGGAGAGATCAAGTGTTGAAAAAAACTTCATCCCAGACAAGGCATCGAGGGAGTCATCCATACGCGGCAGGGGGTACGCATCTGCTATGGACACCTTAATCAACTTGCGAAAGTCGACGCAAAATCGCAGCTTCCCATCCTTTTTCTTTACAAGGACTACCGGCGCACCCCATGGACTGTTAGATGGGGATATTATGTCGGCCGCCAGCATGTCGTCCACCGCCCCGCGAACATGATCCCGCTCCATCGGACTCAACCGATGCGAGTTCAGCCTAATTGGAGCTACGTCTCCCGTTTCGATGTGGTGGGAAAGTAAGGAGGTGCGTCCCAAGTCAAAATCGTTGGAGCTGAACACGTCGGAATAATGCAGCAACAGCGCGCGAAGCGCGGATCGTTGTTCCCCAGTCAGGGCTGAGTTTTCCCCACACAATTCGGCAACCCAACGATCATCGTGCCCCGTGGGCTCCGAAACACCCCCTATGACGTCCCGGCGGCCTTTCCCATCATGGGCTGTGAATGCGGTCGTGGTGTGGGCCAAAACCGTTCCAGCCGGCACACTAACATTCTCGCCACTCCCGTTCAGCACTTGCAAAAACGGAGGCTGCCCCGTTCGGACAATAGTTTGTGCCCCCACTAGTGCCGACCCCGCCGTTATAGTTGTGGACGGTGATAACAAAACCCCCGCCGCTCCCTCAACGCCAGGTACTGGTTTACGATATCTTAACGGGATGAGCATCTGCGAACCAGGTGAAACGTCAACAGATACTTCGGACAGCGCCTGCACCTGACAAACAGGGGCAGGCTAGCCCCAGGGTGACGGCAAGAACGAAACTTTCTGCCCCCCCCGGTAATTCGATACAATTTTGATTTACTCTTATTTGAAATGGCATTTTCGCCAGGAAATCAGTCCTCAATAAACAGGGCACCGCGAGGGACCTAGAGATTAAAACGGTCCCTGACGCCGACACCCCCCAATCGATATGTTGGCGTCCACCTGCCCCACAATGCCCATACTTTCCCCGTTCGCCGCAATGCAAGAATCGTAAACCGGTCACACCCTCTCCGGCGGAATGTGCAAAAGATAGAAAATGACATCGGAGATAATGGTCGCGGACGCACCGGAGTCCACCAAAACGCGCACCTCGACTCCCTGAATAGCACCCGGTACTGTGGACGACCCGGTAGTGGCCGCAACGACCCTCCGTGCCAACTTGCGCCATTGTGTGAGCGAACGACACACATCAAACGGCGGCCCCCCGTTATTAAAGACACGCGGACCCCGCAGCGATGGTGATGCATGAGGTGACAGGCCTTGCCGGGTGTCTGGTGCGCACTGACTTGCCTGTCCCGGATGCTCCTTTTGCGCGACGTCCGTAGTCGAGACCTCCTGGCGGGGCGGCCCCGGGATGCGGGCCCAGCAGTCCCTGGCGAAGTGGCCTTTCCGACCACAGCGAAAGCACTCGATGTCAGTCCGACGCGTGACACTTCCCCTGTCCCGATGCTCCCGCGTCGGCGGCCCCGACCTCGGCCACGCTCGAGCAGGCCACTGGGCAGAGGCGGCCATCAACCCCGCGGCTCCTTGTCGTCAGGAATGTAGAGCGCCTTTTTGGGATCCCACCCCATAGCACCGCCTTCGACGCTGGGACCCCCGTCCACGCTGACACCTGTTTCCAGCGTCGAAGGTTAAATTGAGCGTCCAAGCATTTAGCTGCAGCCCGGGATGTCAATTTGTCATGGCTGCACACCGGCATGGGAATCCCCAAGTCCCTAGATAGTTCGAGCATTTTGCCCAACACAAGGGGTTCCAACAGATCCGGCTCCGTATCGGGGTATGCAGCCATCGCTAGTTCCAGAACAGCGCCCATAAATGCCACCGGTGATTCCTCAGGCGCCCGCTGGCGCTGTACAAATCTCCGATGGGCATCGTCCGGAGGCTCGTACGCATCCGCCATCTCCTCAAAGACCCCCTGTAGTGTCTTTTTCTTGTCAGCCTTTATGGAGCGGAAGAACCTGACGGATTCATCATCGAGGAGTGTTGGTAAAACTTCCAGGGCCTCCGCGTCCGTCCATTTCGCAGATCGTACAGCTGCAGTAAAGCGGCAGGCGAAGGCGCTCCAATCTCCGCCGATGGAGAACTCCTTGACAGTTGTCAAATGATGGCTGTGGGTCCTCACTCCGCCGCTCTCCTTTAATGGTGTCTCGTCCGGAGGTGACAAGATGGCGTCGCTCCACAAGATGGCGGCTTCACGCGGCGGAGAGCGCAAAATGGCGGCTTCCCGCCGTTCCTCCGCGTCTACACCCAAAATGGCGTCTTCTTGCCGCGTGGTGGAGAGGGCTGCAGGCGACGGCGAGGCTTCGGCCCGCTGTTCACCTCCGGGCCTCACCGAAGTCGTCGCCGGCGTTACCAGGTCGCACAACCGCGCCAACATCAATCTCAGTGCCTCCAGTTGGCCCGCCAACTGTCCCCATCCGTCATCAGCGTCCACCCGCGCCGGTGGGCCCGCCGAAGCGGCAACGTCCTGTATGCCCGGGCCGTCCCTTGTACCTGCATCGCTTCCCCCCTCCATCATCGGTAGCGCCAACGTTGGAGGGAGATCGTCGTCAGAAGATGTCGCCGAAGATGTAGCAGGAACGTTCTTTTTCTTTCTGAGCCGTTTTGACATGCCGTTTCACTTCCGACACCAGTGTAATAAAGGACTCTCTCTCAGTGTCGATCTCCGTTGTCCTTTATTGGGTTCGAGAATCTCCCTCATACGGCGTCCGCGCTCAGGCTCGATACCGCGTCTCCTCGTACAGGTTCGCGTCTCCTCGGACGCTCACTCCGCAGCCCCTCTGCTGCTCCTGTCGTCAGTCTCACTGCTGCTCCTTCGCGTGGTAGCCTCCCCGGCTGCTCCGCTCCGCAGCCAGTCTCCCGCAGCTCCGCGTGGCGCTCGCGCCACGCTCTGCCCTACGTTGCCTCCTCCTCCTTCACTCTCTCTCTCTGCCCTACGTGGCCTCTTAGTCGTTACTCTCTCTGCCCAGCGTGGCCTCCTCCTTGTTCACTCCGTCACGACTCCCGATCCCCTTCCGGTTTCCTCCTTAAATCATCTCCCCCACGTGACCATAACTCCTCCCTCTCCCACGTGACCCAGACTCCGCCCCCCCTTCATTCCTTGCTCGCATTACACATTAATAAAGGGAAGGAATGTTAACAGTATGTAGCTGCAGCAACCAAACCACAACGTAAACAACCAACGTATAAACTCCATAGTATAATCAGTATACTAAAAATACTCTCCAATAAGCTCAAGCCTCCCCACCCCCCTTAGTAAGAAGATCCACTGCTCTACCTAAACCACCTGAAGCCTCCCCACCCCCCTTAGTAAGAAGATCCACTGCTCTACCTAAACCACCTCAAGCCTCCCTACCCCCTTAGTAAGAAGATCCACTGCTCTACCTAAACCACCTCAAGTCTCCCCACCCCCCTCAGTGAGGAGATCCACTGCTCTACTTAAACCACCTCAAGCGTCCCTACCCCCCTTAGTAAGAAGATCCCCTGCTCTACCTAAACCACCTCAAGCCTCCGCACCCCCTTAGTAAGAAGATCCACTGCTCTACATAAACCACCTCAAGACTCCCCACCCTCCTTCGTAAGAAGATTCAATGCACTACCTAAACCACTTCAAGCCTCCCCACATCCCTTAGTAAGTAGATCCACTGCTCTATGTAAACCACCTCAAGCCTCCCCACCCCCCCGTGGGTGGGAGGATCCACTGCTCTACCTAAAACACCTCAAGTCTCCCCACCCCCCTTAGTATGAAGATCTACTGCTCTACCTAAACCACCTCAAGCCTAAATTTCGATTTAAAGCTTTCTTGACTGCAAGGATTCATCTTCTTAAAGTCACGTAGAATGGAAATAATGAATTAATAAAAATAAAACATAATAAAATAATTCTCACGACGTTTCGGCCACAATGCAAGCAGCCGTCCTCAGGTGAAGAACAGGTCTGTCAATAAGACAGAGTCTGAATGACACCTCCTAGGCTTGGAGCGTCTATTTAAGCTGGGAGGGAGGAAGAGGGCCTTGACAAAATAATTTGCATATCAAGAGGAATTTTAGCATATTTATGGGAAATGCAGATATGCGACTAGTACTACTTGTGAAATGCGTATAAGGTTTGGCGGGGGGTTTAAAGTCATGTTTTACCCGTGCATTATGCAGGACCAGCAGCATCAAAGGGAGAAGATAGGGGGGATCATTAATAAAGGGAAGAAATGTTAACAGTATGTAGCTGCAGCAACCAAACCACCACGTAAACAACCAAAGTATAAACTAAATAGTATCATCAGTATACTAAAAATACTCTCCAATAAGCTCAAGCCTCCCCACCCCCCTTAGTAAGAAGATCCACTGCTCTTCCTAAACCACCTGAAGCCTCCCCACCCCCCTTAGTAAGAAGATCCACTGCTCTACCTAAACCAC
>CM025637.2:1745994-1785669 GCA_014621495.2 Entosphenus tridentatus
AGAAGATCCACTGCTCTACCTAAACCACCTCAAGCCTCCCCACCCCCTTAGTAAGCATCAAAAGACAATGGAATTTTGTCACGCACAACCATAAGCCTCACGTTGCACATCGATCCTGTACAGAGCTGTCCTGATTCAGCCTTTGATTTACCATCGCTAAAACATTTAACATAAAATCTATGTTTTATATGTATGAGTCAGGCTCAACTGTGAGGCCTCATTGACGAGCTGAGGAGTGCTGAGTGACACCGTCATGTTATCGCAGCCTAGAGCAGTGATTCTCATCCTTTGTTGGCCACTGTTACACCCCTTGTTGAATTTAGTTACAACTGAGTATCGCCCTTGCCTGACCCATCATGGGTCTGAGAAATAAATGTATGAAGAATAAACGTCAATATTTTAACTCATTTTACATTTTGTGAGGTGTATCCTAACTGGCTCATAACTGCACGCGAATTAAAAAAAATCAACGGACGCTCTGCATATGTGACGTCATTTGTTCGAGCTCGCGGTTTACGCTTGGAAACCACGTGGTTTACGATCAATCTATATATATAAAAGGAAAATTTGTGGATATATGTGATTTTTCGAAATGTTTAGCATCCTTCCCAGCATTCTAAAAACTTGAAATTTGGCATTTGGCTAGCTCCCATACTGTACACAATGTAAAAGTATAAAAATAGACTTTTGTAATTTAGGGGGGGGGAGGGGGCGCAATAATGGATATATTTTGCACGGCAAGTGAGCGGTGACGTCACATCTGGGATATCACCCGCATGCAGCAGCATTAAGCAGTGTGCCTGCCGACGTCACGCACCCCTCCCCTCCAACCCTTCGCGTAGGCCGTGTATTAATCCAAGACAAGTCTCAGGCGAAGCCGGGCAGTAAAGCTAGTATTTTATAAATTGCTTTACGCTCGTTGTATATGTTGGTTCTTGAAAAATGCAATAAAAAGAAAAAAAGTTAAACAAAAATTTTAAATGTGTGATTAGCCGAAATTATGCTAATTTGTGTAATTATGCACGTAATTTGTGCTAATGAGGGATGCGTAATTGTATTACGTTATGCAAATGTATGTGATTATGCTAATGTATGCACTTCTGATAATTGGGCTCAGCCTCGTTTACCCGGGTCATATTATCTATCGGAATAATACAATGAATTGTATCAAGTTATGCAAGTGTAATAAATGACCCTGTCAGGCACTGCTGGTCTACGTTGCTCTTTTATTTAGCTTCCTTCTCGCACCCCGCTGGTCCTGACAGCGGACTAGCATCCCCTTGAGCGCGCCCCGCACGCGCTTCCTTGTCAGCTCTTCCACTCCCCCACTCCATACACCGCTGGCCGACGGTGTGCCGAAGCTCCTCCAGCCACGTGGCTGATGGCGCGGATCCCCTCCGGCCACCCAAAGTGGCTCAGCTTCTTCACTCCAGCAACTGACCCGGAGCCCTTCCGGGCTCCCCCCTATATCCCCTTTACCACGTGATCCTGACTCCTCCCCTTCCGGATCGTCAGATCCGGCCTTCCCATAGCACCCTGCTGGCTCCCCCCCATTCACCTCGCTTCCGATTGGACCCGAGGTGAACGGCGGCCCCTCCCATATGCCCCCCATACTGGGCTCCGCCCCCCAATACCCCGGGCCGTATGATTGGGCCAGAGCCCAGCAGCGAACCCTGTTAACGCTCACATTACATGACACGCCCCCCCCCCCCCCCCCTGATGTAAAAGAATAGCCGTCCCGGATGAAACAGGATCAAATAATGTGAGCAACGGCAACACATTCAGGAATCACAACCGACACAACAGAGAGCACAATAACGACGAACACAATCAACGAAAGGGAAGGGATCTGGAACGAGTGCGGGTCACCGGCCCATCCTTCACGAGAAGCGGCGCCCTTGGAGGTCGCAGTCCCGACAGGGTTTGAGGAGCGGCGGAAACGGAATCATCTGCCACTGGTGGAGGCCTGTCCTTCCCAGCACCCTGTTCACCAGAGAGGTCCGAAATCGGGGCCCCCTGCAACTGCAACCTCGGCGGGGTTGGAGGGGCAGCGGGAGTAGTTGCCCCCGTCGCCGTGGTTGGCCCACCCGGTGCAGGAATCCTTTTGTCCGGCAGGATCACCGCCGGCCCGTCTACAGGAGGCACGACAGGCGCGCTTGCAGGTTGAACAGGCAAGGGCAGTGGCGCGTCGGACGCGACAGACACCGGCAAGGCAACGCTAGGAGATGACGCATCAACACGCAGGGCAATGTAGGGTTTCAATCGGGACGCATTCGGACTGTGGGCTAGGGACCTCAATCAGCACCACCGGCCCTTGCCAGGGTTTGTGCAACTTAGGGGAGGTCCCCACCGGCACCTGTGGGCAGTGGAGCCAGGACATGTCCCCCACTCGCCAAGGGGACCCACGATGAGAGCGCCGGGTGCACCATTCGTTCCAGGCCTGGATCTTGGCCGTAGTCACTCGGGCCACATCCCGCACCTCCGCCATGCGCCGGACGGCCTCGCAAATATACTCGGGGAGGGGTTTAACAGGACCCTTCGCCCGTGTGCCAAGTTGCACCTCCACAGGCGGCACATTCTCGTGACCGTACATCAAAAAGAAAGGTGAATACCCCGTCGACGCATGTGGCGCCATCCGGTAAGCGGAGAGCACTCCCGGGATATGCAAATCCCAATCGGCCTGCTTCTCGCTAACTGTATGGCAGAGCATGGCCGACAGGGTCCGTTCAACCATCCCATCAGTTTGTGGATGGTAGGGAGAGGTCCGAACTTTCTTAGTTCCCAGTGCGTCGCACACATCCCGCAATAAGTTTGAAGAAAAATTTCGCCCTTGGTCTGTAAGCAGCCTTTCCGGCGCCCCCTTGTCCATCACGTACCCGAACAGGAATGCATCCGTGATAGACGACGTCGACTGGTCGGGCAAAGGCCAAATCATTGGCCATCGCAAAAGATATTCGACCCCGACCAACAAAAATTTGTTCCCCCGAGCGGACGGGGGAAAGGGCCCGAGAATGTCCAACGCCACCAACTCATTAACCCACGTCACTTTAATCGACTGCACCGGGGGAACATACGGTTGTTTGGGAGGCTTCCGCCGGGCACAGTTGGAGCACGCCCGAATATGCCCGACGACGTCAGTCGTCATGCCGTGCCAAAAATAATCACGTTGCAACGCCAACAAGGTTTTCTGCACCCCGAGATGTAACAACTTCTCAGCGTGTAGAATCCGAAGCAACTCGTATCGCAACGACGCCAGTACAACAAGGCGCCAGCGACCCTGCAAGCCCTCCCTCCACATCAACAACCCGTCATGGAGAGCTGCTCCTGGCATCCCATCAGATGACGGATATCCCTTCGACTTCGCAGCCTGACTCCGCGAGGTCCCAAGCGAGTCATCAAGCAATTGTTCATGAACCCACACAGGAAAGCGGCAAATTAAAAACCCCGTCGCCTGATTCCGGACACGTGGAAGCCGCGGGCATCTCCACAACGGACACGACAGGCCGCGGGAGCTGTGGAACCCGCGTGCACCTATTCGTGCCAGAGGCACACGCGCAGGCGGACCCCAGCGGCAGTCGGGAGAGCGCGTCCGCATTAGCGTGACGTGAGCCCTTACGGTATTTAACATCAAACGAGAACTCCTGCAAAGTTTCCAGCCATTGTGCCAGCTGGCCAGATGGCTGGTCAACTTTCAGGGAGTATTGCAAAGCCGCATGGTCCGTGCGCACAATGAATTTCCGGCCATACAAATACGGGCGGTATTGTCGGACAAAATGCACAATAGCTAACAATTCCCGCCTGGTGACGCAATAGCGGGTTTCCGCCGGAGAGAGAACGCGGCTCCCATAAGCCACAACGCGCTCGATGCCACCTTTACACTGCGATGGGACGGCGCCAATACCCGTGTCACTAGCATCGGTATTCAAAATAAAAGGCAGATCGAAATCAGGCTAATCCAGCGTTGGCGCTGATGATAAGTGATCGCATAGGCCGTGAAACGCCGCCTCCTCCGCCGGCCCCCATTGAACCTCTGGTTCTTAGCCGTAAGGAGGTGCAGCGGCCTAGCGATCGTAGCAAAATTTGGAACGAATCTGAGGTAATAATAAGTGAACCCGACACATCGACGTACGTCTCCCACCGTGGCCAGAGTCGGCCAGTACCGAACGCACGCCGTTTTGTCCGGGTCCGTGGTGTTGTGTATATGCCCCTTTTTCCAAAAATTTAAATTAAGAATAATTCGGCCAATATTTTTTTTTTGGTTCACATAGTCACTCGGAAGCGCAAACACCCATTTCCCCACCTCCGCGAGCAGCTGCTCAGACACGCTAGCAACAAAAGGCCAGAGGGCAGGAGATGAACCATAAATGGTCATAAACCCTTCCCGTATACACACAGAGAGAGAGGGGGGGGAATCGCAAATGGGGTTAAAACAGCCACCTCTACTTCAAAAGGCCCCCACACAATACAGGCAGTAAACGCCACGAGACATATATAATTACTTTTTTTTTGTAACGGTTAAAAGTTCAAAATTGGCAACAGGGAAAGCAAACAGACGGGTTTTGAGCCATATTAGTTAAACAAAGTTACCAACTTAGCCACGAAGATTAAGCAAACATTATCTATCCTCATCCTCACTCTAATTAAAGACACACGCACAAGCCGGGGTGCAGGACTACAGCGTGCTCTGTGGAGAGGGAGCCCCGACCGCCTTTGTCTTCCCGCAGCACGGATAGCAAGACTTGTACACACAAGCAAATAACATCTCCCCATAAAGAAATCAAACCACGATGGAAATACTGTGAACACGGCTACAACATACCTTGAATCACTTACAATCAAATTACAATAATACTATAAGCAGTAAAGTGAGTCTCATTTTAACTTCCAAACAGAAAACGAACAACTTAAAGCTGTGTGAGACAAAGGATAACGCCCAGAGCGAGGGAAGGAATTATATAACTCGTTTAACATGTAGGCTTTCGCGACCAATATTATTCACAATCTAAGCCAAAAAAACGTTGATTATGATTATGTAATTCTCGGTGCGAACGCGAATCGTCAGTCTGGTTTTAGTGTGATGACTAATCTGTGACGCCGTTTCGCGAGGAAAACCCCCCCCCCTCTTTCCAGGTTAATTATTACGGACAGCTACTTCGCTTGAAGAACTTTATTCCTCCAATAAATCGCACACACACGGACACACACGGACGCAGCCGAAACCACAAAGGATGTCCTGTCCTTTGAAGACATCGCAGAAGCTGAGTGGTTTTTCCAGATATATATCAAACACGATCATCTCAACTCAGTCATTGGAGACATCGGAGACCATCGGAGCTCATCGAAGATCGTCAGAGCTGATCGGAGCTCAGCTCATCGGGGCTCAGCTCATCACCTCCAACGGAGGAGCTTTCTCATCACCCAGAATGGTGATGCTCGCTGAGTAGCCACGTGCTAAGCCAAGCCGAGGTCTGCACTACCTAAGAATCGCTACACCGAGCCGCCGAGGTGCGAGTGAAACTGACGGAGATTCCAGTTATCATTCTCGAGCCAACGAAGACACCCAACGACAATCCAGCAACGAACGAGAGCATCGTTCATCGTCAGAGCGACAACAAGCAATCAACCTGGAGAAAAGGGCGGCAATTGCCAAGCATCGACCAAGCGAGCACCCGCTGAGAACCGACTCGTCATCCCGCAGTGAAGGAGCTGCGCGCTATCCAACGACGGAATCATCGCGCACCACGACGGCAAGCGTCGTGCCGACGCCACTCATCTAGCAGTGGAGAGAAAGAGTGCCCGAGCACAGGTGCCAGCCTGCCAGCGCACAAGTGAACGAGTACCGCCGCGCCGTCAGAGCTACAGAGTACGAGTGCCAGCGCCGAAACGCCGCCAAGCGCCGCCAAGCCCCACCGGGCACCACCCAGTGACCAAGCCGCTCCACGAACAGCAGCGGGCCGACGCCGCTCATCTCCCACCGGAGAAAGTCGCGGCTGCAACCCCGCACGTGCGAGAGGAAAACTCCGAGCCGTTCGTATCACCTCCCCCACTCACAAACCCAAGGAAGCACATACACGCACACATCTACATCCCCAGGGCTCATGCAATAATTTATCTAAGAGACAATCCACCTCTCCCACACAATGGGACCGACCCTAGACAATCATCAGAAGACTAATTATAAAGTTTGAACACCAGTTGGCCGTGAGGAATCGTGGCCCATCGAGTGATTAAGAATCAGTCGGTTATAGGAGTATGAGGCGTTTTGTTTTTTTCTTTCCTTTTCATTTTCGTTTTCTCTTATCGCATAAACGACCAATAGATTCGTCGATGCAAACTAAAACTCTTGAAATCCTCATTACTAATCTACACGTTTACAGAGAGATAATATCGTGTCAAACCTGTTCCTTTGTCATTGTCTCGCTTAAGAATTCATTAAAGCGGAGCCCGAATACGCTCTCCCACAAACACACGCACACCGTCGCACACCATTATTCCAAGACATTTAGTTAAAAATATATTCTTGCCGATGCATCTATTGACGTATGCTTCGCTTTTGGGGTATAATAAGTGCTTTTATTGCCCTTCATATGAATATCGTTGCATGCCTGTTTTAAAACTCTGCCTGTCGTCGGATGTGCTCGGTACGCGGTGGAATTAATGAGATGTGCGGTGGGAAAGGAGAAATTACGGTTGTTAGAAGTGTTTTAGTCATTCATTTTCGTTAATTGCATAATCTCGCCAATGAATCTATGGACGTATGCTTTCGCCTTTGCATATTAGAGTGTCATATGTTTGTTTACAATTAAAATTTCTTAACACAAAGTGGTGGAGTGTTTCTTTCCAAGTCCATGCAAAACTCTTATTTATAAGAACTGTATCCTGCGTTGAGATATGAATTTGGAGACCTAACATAACATAAAAACACTAAGATAATCAATAAATGTTTAATGAAAGATAATCGTTTTATCCTGATTGATACAACTCTGGATAACAAAGCTAAGCCTAATTATCATAACTGCACACATTAACATAATCGCAAGCATTTGCATACATTAATACGATTATTTCCATGATTATCATAATGTATGCATATAATTACATACATTAGCATATTTTCCACGATTTACACATTTTTAAAATTTTTATACATCTTTATTATTTTAATCAAAATTTCATAACCCGACATATACAACAGTGGCCACACCATCAGGGCTAACAATGTGACCCAAATAGCGCACGGAGTGTTGCAAAAGGTGACACTTCTTGGCTTAAATTTAAATTTGGCGGAACGTACCCTAGCAAAAACAGCATCCAATCTCTGAAGATGCTCCTCAAACGTGCGGCTGAAAACAATAACGTCGTCCAAATATATCAGGCACGTGTCCCACTGCAGGCCGGTCAACACGAGTTCCATCAACCTCTGGAACGTAGCAGGGGCGGCGTTCAAACCCATGGGGAGACAATTAAACTGAAACAGGCCCTGCGGCGTATGGAAAGCCGTCTTTTCCCTCGACGATTCGTCCAGGGGGAGCTGCCAGAACCCCGAAGAGAGGTCAAGAGTCGAAAAAAAATTTTCCCCAGACAAGGCATCGAGGGAATCATCCATACGCGGCAGGGGGTAAGCGTCTGCAACCGACACGTTGTTTAACCTCCGAAAATCAACACAAAATCGCAGGCTACCATCCTTTTTCTTTACCAGGACCACTGGAACGCCCCATGGGCTGTTGGACGGAGAGATAATGTCGGTGGCCAGCATATCATCTACTGTGCTGCGGACATGATCCCTCTCTGCTGGGCTCAACCGATGCGAATTCATCCGAATGGGACTAGCATCCCCGGTATCAATGTGATGGGAGAGCAGCGAGGTGCGTCCTAGATCGAAATCATCTTTGCTATAAACGTTGGAATATTTGGACAGCAGCGCGCGAAGCGCGGACCGCTGGTACTTAGTCAAGGACGCGTTTTCCTGACACAACCCGGCGATCCATAGATCGTCCTGCGACGTAGAGGCTGAAACCCCCGCCACGAGACCCTGGTGATCCGGATCATCAAGGGCCGTGAAAGCGGTCCTGGCATGGGCCAGGACCGTACCGGCCGGCACCACAACATTGTCCGCGCCTCCGTTTAACACTTGCAAAAACGGAGGCTGACCCGGCCGAACAATCGTCCGGGCTGCGACCAGCGCCAGGTTGCCCGTAACAGTGTTGGACGGCGACAACAACACACCCGCCGCCCCCTCAACCCCAGGCACGGCTTCCGATAGCGAAGCGGAATGAGCATCTGCGAGCCCGGTGGAATGTCGACCGAAACGTCAGACAGCGCCTGCACCTGGAGGTCCGGGGTGAACCGGCCCCACGGCGATGGCAAAAATAAAATTTTACGGCCCGCCGGTAACTCAATGCAACCCTAATCGACCCTTATCTGAACCGGCACCTTCGCCAGGAAATCGGTCCCCAATAAGCAAGGCACAGCGAGGGACCTGGAGATCAACACCGTCCCCGAAGCCGACACATCCCCAACGGAAATGCGTGCTTCCACCTGACCCACGATGCCCATACTCCCCCCGTTATCAGCAACACATGAATAGGAAACCGGTCGTACCCGCGATGGCGGAATGGATAGGAGATGGAATATAACGCCCGAGAAGATAATGGCGGACGTGCCTGAATCGACTAAAATCCGCACGTCAATCCCCTGTATAGAGCCTGGCATGGTCGAAGACCCAGTAGTGGCTGCGACGACTCTGCGAGCCAGTTTCCGCCACTGTGTCATCGTCCGACGCGGATCACTTAGAGTCCCCCCGTTAGCACAGGCCCCCGGAACGCACTCCGACGGTGATGAATGAGATGACAGGCCTTGCCGGGTGTCTGATGCGTACCGACTTGCCCGACACAGGTCACCGTCCGACGTCGATGGCGCGTCCCTGGTCGGGGACTCCGGGCGAAGAGGTGAACGAGGGTGACTCCGGCAGTCACGCGCGAAATGTCCAAGACGTCCGCAGCAGTAACACGCCATGTCGGCCCGTCGCCCGGCTCCCCCGGCGTCCCGGCGATCCATCGACAAGGGCCCCGAGCGCAACACCGCTCCCCCCAGCGGAACCCACTGGGCCGCCGCCGCAGTGAGATCGCCAGGCCCCCTCTCATCCGGGACGAAGACGGCCTTCGACAGTGTCCAACCAACGGCCTTCCCCTCCACGGTCGGACCCCCCGTCCAGGCGGCCATCTGCGCCCAACGGCGCAAGTTAAACTGCGCCCAACGGCACAAGTTAAACTGCGCGTCGAGGCACTTGGCAGCCAACTGGGAGGTCAGCTGCTCGTGGCCACACACGGGCAGTGGAATGCCCAGGTCCTTGGACAGTTCCAACATCTTCCCCAGTATCAAGGGCTCCAACAAGTCGGTCTCGGGATACACGGCCATGGCCAACTCAACCACAGCGCCACGGAAGGCCACAGGTGATTCCTCCGGCGCCCGTTGTCTTTGGACAAATCTATGGTGTGCGTCATCCGGAGGCTCGTATGCTTCCGCCATCTCGTCGAAAGCCCCTTTCAGCATCGTCTTCTTCGCAGCCACGATAGAGCGGAAAAATTTTAAGGACTTGTCATCGAGGAGCGTCGGCAGAATCTCCAAGGCCTCTGCATCCGTCCACTTGGTGGATCAGACAGCCGACTCAAAACGCCAAGCAAATGCGCTCCAATCCCCTCCGACGGTACATTCTTTAATAGTCATCAGACGGTGGCTGCGAGTCCCCCCGCTGCTGTCATCCAAAGCGGGGCGCCCCACGTGGCGGTGACAAGATGGCGGCTTCCCGCCAGTCAGTCGTGGCCGCGCCCAAGATGGCGGCGTCTTGCCGCGTGTCGGGGAAGGCGGGAAGCCTCGAAGAGGCCACAATGGCGGATGGCTCGGCCCCACCCGAAGTTTCCCTCCAGAGAGGCCCGACGCGTGGCTGTCCCGGCATCGTCGCTGGCACGACCAGGGTGACCAAATCCAGCAAAACGGCCCGTAGCGAATCAATTTGCTCTGCTATGAGCCACCAGCCATCCTCGGCGCTCGAGGGGGCTATTCGTAGATGGTAAATGGGCTTCTGCAATACCATCATCTTGAGTAGGTGTGCCCTGTTGGAAAGGGAACGTTAATATCTGTCCATGTCTCCAGTGAGATAGTGATTTGCTGGTTTGTTGGGGGGGGGGGGGGAATTTGTCTGAAGAGAGATGCGAGATAGGAAGGGACCATTATTTAAAGATACTTAATTGGCACCGGGCACCACCTGAAGGGCGAGAGGGTGAAAGGTCTTCAGGTGGCTTCGGGGTAGTAGGGGATAAGGGCATCAACTCTGACAACTCCCCGTATTACTTGACCAGGAACAATAATACAGGGATCGAAGATGCTGGTTCTGTTTGGGTGATGACGACGTCATATGTTAATAGATTAATTTTATTTTCCTGTCTATTTTCTCACCCCCACCACCTGTTGGCATTTCGGAATGCTCTCAATAAAGGGTTCGATATCCCTTTGAATATCAGCGGCAAGACGGGATAGCCTTGTCTGGTGCCGCTACCCAAGGGAAAGCCATCGAAAGTTTGGCTGTATAGAGGCGATATGTGTCCGGTTCCCCTGAGTTGAGTTTGAAACATCCTCGCCAGGATTTCCTTGTAGAGGGAGAAGGATCATGGAAGGGGATCCTGGCTTTCTTATATAGAAGGATGGCTTGGTCATTAAAACCTTCTCTAGTTCCAGTTTGTTGATCTCTCTCATGGTACTTTATAATTATATGTTATTGTAGTCTTCCTGTAGGGAGGCAAGTTTCTCTTCCAGCACACGTTGCTTGTTTCTGATATTTGAATTGATCAACATTAATTCTCTGATCTCTTTTCCGACTTCCTCCATCAGCAGCTTCTGATGCAGGAGTTGGTTGTTCAGCGACCAGAAGCTACGTGCCAAACACTAATCATGGACACCAGGAATGTGACAATTATTTTAAAACCAGAGCATCACCGATGCAACCGAATGACTGAGCAAACCGGGAGGGATAAGGGATAATGATTAATCAATAATTAATCATTCACAAACCCGGTGTGCGTAAACCCAAAGCTAACTGGTAACCAATCGGCATGTTTTGATTACGTGAATAACCTTACAAATTGGCTGCGTCGGGTGTGGCAGGTTTCACGACACATTTATATATTTATGCGATCTAACCCAAGAAACCTGAATTAAAAATTATATTGGTTGTAAAAGCCTACGTGTTCAAGTAAATAGAATGAAAACAAAATGTAGTGTACAATACTGTATAGGTAACCGTGTACAGTACTGTTCACTACAGGAAGTAAAAATCGTGAGCAGCTGAACTTCACTCCCTCCCTACTGGAGTCTAGGGACATCACGTGGCCTGGGATACCGCGATGTGACACTTGGGCGATAACATGGGGACATGATGGCGCATTGTGTTCTTCCATGGCAGCATAATCGCGAGCAGTACAGTTACCATGTATACAGGAATCTCAAGATCAACTGCGAATGGTCGTGCCACAGGGGCACAATCGGCGAACAGTACCTCAATAAATTTGGCCCAAAACAGCAAAACCTCGTGGGAAGGGTTTGCTGTACTGTGTTGTGTCAAAGTTTATTTCAGAGAAGCTGTATTTCTCTTGCAAATGTAATGCGAGCGTAAATGGGAAGGCAGGATGTGACGATCCGGAAGGGAGGAGTCAGGGTCACGTGGGAGAGAGGTTATAGAGGGGAGCCTGGAAGAGATCAGGAGGAGTCGATGGAGTGAAGAGGCGGGACCACGTTGGGTGGCCGCCGCGCCATCAGCTACGTGGCTGATGGGGCTTGGCACACCGATGGCCAGCGGTGTGCGGAGCGAGAGAAGAGTGTACGGGGCACACGGGGCTAGCGGGGTGGCTAGCGGAGTGTGCGGGGCACACGGAGCTAGTGGGGTGGCTAGCAGAGTGTGCGGGGCACACGGGCTAGCGGAGTGACTAGCGGAGGGTGCGGGGTCGCACGGAGTGAGCGAGAGCCAGCAGAGTGTGTGGGGTACCCGAAGGGCAGTGCGGCCAGCAGCGGGTGTGGAGAGAGCAAACGGAGGGGCCGGACGGACCCGGCGTGGCGCGAGCACATGGAGCGTGCGCGGGGCGCACAGCAGAGAGAGACGGCGAGGGTCTGAGCGAGGACCAGCGGGTGCGAGGAAAGAACCCAAATAAAGGACCAACGGAGAGCGACATCGTGTGAAGGAGTCCTTTATTACACTGGTGTCAGAAGTGAACCAAGATGTCTAAGCATCTTAAAAAGAAGAACGTACTTGCACCATCCTCGGACGACGAAGACGAGCTTCCAACAGCGGCGGCGTTCCCGACGATGGAAGGAGGGGGCGAAGTGCGGACGGGCGACACGCCGGGGGTGCAAGAAATCGTCGGTGCGGCGGGGCCGTCTGCTTCGATGGGCGCCGAGGAGGGCTGGCGGCACGTTACAGCTCAACTCGAGTTGCTGCGGGCCACGCTGACACAACTGTGCGCCCTGGTGACGACGACGGCGAGGCCGGATCGCCCGAGCGGGGAGCCGTTCACCATTGGGGCCCGCGCGACGCTTCCCGCCCTCTCCGCCACGCGGCAAGACGCCGCCATCTTGGGCGGGGTCGGGGACGAAGTGCGGGAAGCCGCCATCTTGTTGCCGCCACGGCGGGAAGCCGCCATCTTGTCGCCGCCGCGGCGGGAAGCCGCCGCCATCTTGAAAATCGCGGCGGAGAGGCGGCCGTGTGCTGCCATCTCGGAGGCGCCGTGTGGTGTGCATCCTGCTGCTGAGCTGCTGTTTTGTGGGGAGGAGCTGCAAGGAGAGGACGCCGACGCTGCTGCTGCCGGGGCGGGAGCACTCCCGTCCTGGCTCGTGTGCGCTCACCGTCCGAGTTCTGCGAGGCGTCTCAAGTCACCACCCTGCCGTCCTCTGCTCGCTGCAGCCCCGGGCGAATCGTGACGATATGCACCCGGCGTTAACACACACCTCGCCCATCTAGCGTGTGCCGGGGGGCGATTGTTTGTTATGTCTCGCGCATGCGGGGCGCGGTTCGGGCTGTGTGTGTGTGTGTGAGCATGGATGGGCTGGTTGTTTGTTTTGCTCTGTGTCAAATAGTGGTTTGGCGTTGCGGCATGGAGATGTTATCTTGATGGAGAAGTTAATTATTAATTCGGTTGCGTCGAGTGTCCCGCGCTGTGGCCACCCCGTGGGTTTGCCGTGTGCGACGTGGTTAATTGATAAAAAAAAAAATTGTTGCTGCAGGGTACGACAGAGTTAATGGTGTGTCTGCCTGCAGATCTGCTTGCGATTGAGCATAATGTACGCTTGTAATCGCGATATGCTGACTGCATGTACTGTATAGACTGTTTCTGTATGGATACGGAGTGCGGTGCATTGTTGACCATTGGGTTTTGCATTGTTATTAGTTGTGCGTACCTGTTCGGAAATTGATAAATTCGGGGGGGACCCAAAATTTTTGGTTGTATGGGTGTTCATGCACGCGAGATTGCGTGTGTGTTCAAAGCAAATTGCGAGTGTTTGTGAGATGGGGCCGTAAATTGCCGCCAAGTGGCGTCGCGCTTTCTGTTGATTGCATGCGGACAGGGGTTGCATTGCGAGTTGGTATGTGTGAGCAATGTGTCTTCGTCAACCATGGATAAAAATTAACCCGATATGACTGCTGTGCGCAGCGAGCTGCGGCTGTGCGTCCTATCGTTGGGGCTTGTTAAAACGTGACGGGGGAGGTGTGTTGTGACCCCCAGCAAAGGGCAGCTGGGGTGCACGCACGGGGAAGACTGGCGACGTGGTCGCACGTTAGGCCGCCATTTTCAGCGCGCGCGGGAAATCGCGGGAATGCGCATGACGCATGGGGCCGCCATTTTGTGCGCGCGCGGGAAATCGCGGAGATGCGCTTGGCGCAGGGGGCCGCCATTTTGAGCGCGCAGGGAAAACCTTGGTGGGGCGCTTCGCGCGGGCCGCCGCCGTTGAGTATGCAGGTCGAGACGCGGGGATGTGGTTATGGATATCATCCCTTGACTCTCGTGTTACGCTCTAACTTGTGGGCGTGCATTGCATGTTTTGCGCAATGCTGGCGTAAATTATCTAACCTTGTCACTTTCTGTTCTTCTTTCATTAGCTGTAAATTAGCCATTACTATCTTCTTGGTTCTTTCGGTAAAGTCACATAGAATGGAAATAATAAAATTATAAAAATAATAAAATAATTCTCACGACGTTTCGGCCACAACGCAAGCAGCCGTCCTCAGGTGGACCTGTTCTCCACCTGAGGACCTGTTCTTCACCTGAGGACGGCTGCTTGCATTGTGGCCGAAACGTCGTGAGAATTATTTTCTTGTTTTATTTTTATTATTTTATTATTTCCATTCTACGTGACTTTACCGAAAGAACCAAGAAGATGAATCCCTGCAGTCACGAAAGCTTTAAATCGAAATTTAGCCATTACTAGTTAATAATCTGATCCAACGTGATGATGTACTGCTTTTTCACCGTTTTTTTGCAATAGTGATGTTTGTTATTGAATTGTCGATAACGTCCGAGTCGACATGCAAATTTAGAAGTGCATTACTATTACAAATGTGTCAATAAAAGTGGTTTTGAAAGTCAAAACTGTGAATATCACAATGTTTGAAATTCCTTTCATAATTAAAACAAATCTGTATCTTGTAATGTGCAGGAAGAAAGGAGAAAATGCCTTATGCATTGGCCTTACACACCTGTGGAGGACAAGGAGGAACAGACTTCAGTCTTGATGGGAGGAGAAATGGAGCAAAGCTGTAAAAAATCTGGGTGTGGGTTGGTTTGTGGAAGATCAAGTGCGTGAAGACCTGACTGACAGACAGAAGGTCTGCACAGTACGCTAATCACTCGGGATCTCGCAAAGAGTTTGTGTTCCAGCCTGGGGAGCTGTTTTCGTCCCTCTCACTGTGGAGGAATGGGGCTGGCATATGCATGGGCGCCCGAAGACTGAATACCGAGGACTTGGCTGGTGGATTCCATGCACTGGGACAGCAACAACGACAACCCGGCCTGCTTCTCCATACCGGGATTTTATCCTCCCCGGCGTGGCCGGGCTCTGCCCCTGGCCAGGCCCCATTCCAGAATCTTCTCGAGGGTTCTGGTTCCCTATCACGTGTCCCTCTCGCCCCCTTTGGGGGGTAGCCCCTTCTAATTCGTCCGGTCACGTGTCCTCCTGGCTTCACCCAAGGGCCATGTCCTCACCCTCCCTCTCTCTCACCGTTGCCAGGGCTATGGCCCTACAGTACCATTCGTCACTTGTTACTGTCGCTGCCCTCTAATGACACCTAGTATGTTACTACATCACCCCTCCCCCCCTTTGTGAAATACAGCCTGGGGGTGATAGGGTGACGTGCAAACCTTTTTGATGCTCAACAGATCACACATCTTCATAAACAAATCTTTATTGATAGACATCTGGCTTGCAAAGTACCATCGTCTTAGAGAGATCAATTTCGTGTGAGCCATCCACATTAAAATAATGATCAGCCACGGTAGAAGAATTGGTCCTACCGTGTTTCAAATCTTCCTTATGCTCACGAACACGGTCTGAGACATGTCGCTTAGTTTCCCCAATGTAACTGCTGCTGCAGATACAGCTTAGTTTGTAGACGCCAGGATATTGCATATCAGGAATCTTGTCCACAGATGGGATCAGATCACAAATTTTATGTATTTTGTTAAATCAGACCTGGATCTTGTGTTTGTTCATGATTTTGGAAATATTTTTGGTTACCCCTGCTATGTATGGCAAGGTGATGGTTTTGATTGGATCCTCAGATGGCTCCTTCCTCACGGTTGGGGTGATGGCTTTGCGGATTGTGTAGTCAGATTATCCATTCGCTTTAAGAGTTTGGTGTACGTGTTTGAGTTCACTGGTTAGGTGTTCATGGTCGGAGATACATTGAGCTCTATGGTGTAGCGTTTTGATTTGGGAATTCTTCTGGGATGGATGGTGGTGGAAATCAGGTTTTAGGTAGGCGTCAGTAAGGATTACTTTCCTGTAGACATCCGGTCTCTTTTTGATTAGGACATCCAATAAAGGCAGCATGCCATCCTTTTCTACCTCCATGGTTAATTTGATGGCTGGGTGTATGAAATCGATGTGGTTGAGGAATTGGTTCAGAGCCGGTCGGCCATGTGGTCAGATGACAAACGCGTCATCCACGCACCTCTTCTACAAGGACGGGCGTAGAGTGGATGCCTGGATGGCGTCTATCTCAAAAATTTCCGTGAAAATATTGGCTACAACCGGAGATAAGGGAGAACCCATTGGGGTGCCTTCAGTTTGTTTGTAGAATGTTCGATTCCAGGTGAAGTATGTATTGGTGAGGCAGGGCCGGGACATCAGCATTCATTCAATCCTTGTTGGACAAAATCTGCAATGATTGCAATGGTATCAGGCACAAGACCTTTGGTGAACAAAGAAACTAAATCGAAACTAACGAGGAAATCACCTGGAGACAGTGAGATGTCTTTAATTGACGATACCAGGTGAGCTAAGTTCAGAAGAGGTTGTCTTACCAGTGAATTGCTGCAAAGTCTCAGACAAATATCGGGCCAGTTGGCAGGTTTCTGATTTACTGCCTTCCGGTAAATCAGAGCGCTCTCCTTGACCCAACCCTGCGCCCATCTCACGGGGCGGGGAGAGGGCTGCGCGAATGTGCGGAGAGGGTGCTGGGGGGGGATGTCACGCGAGATGGGGCACCATGGGGTGGGGAGTTGGGGGTGTTGGGTGAGGTCGGGGGTAACTAATTTTACTGCCAGCACTGGTCCAGAGATGTAGCTTGAGTCACGAATTGTGACCAATTCTGGACATCGTTTGGAACCCAGCAGTGTCTGGAACGGTGTGGGTGCCAACCACATGAGGGCGCTACCACTCCAATGCAGGGATTCGCGCAGCACACTGAATAATAAACGTGGCAGCCTTCAGTCTTTGTCACAGTAGAGCTGAGATTCTTATTATAATGGTTACGTTATTTAATTAGTGTCAGGAAACTCTTCGAGCAAAGACTAAGGTTGTGTAATAAAAGACTTCGTCAGGCACTGCTGGTCTCCGTTGCTCTTTTATTTAGTTTCCTCCTCGCACCCCGCTGGTCCTGACCACGGACCAGTGTCTCCTCGCGCGCGCCCCGCACGTGCTCCCTCGTCGGCTCCTCTCCTCGCGCGCGCCCCGCACGCGCTCCCTCGTCAGCTCCTCCGCTCTTCCTCGCACCCCGCTGGTCCTGACAGCGGACCATCGTCTCCTCACGCGCGCTCCTCCAACAGCTCCTCCGCTCCCCCACTCCGCACACTGCTGGCCGATGGCGTGCCGAAGATCCTTCAGCCACGTGGCCGATGGCGCGGATCCCCTCCGGCCACCCAACGTGGCTCAGCCTCTTTACTCCAGTAACTGAACTGGATCCCTTCGGGGCTCCCACCTATATCCTCTTTACCACGTGACCCTGACTCCTCCCCTTGCGGATCGTCAGATCCGGCCTTCCCATACTGCCCTGCTGGCTCCACCTCCATTCACCTCGCTTCCAATTGGACTCGAGGTGATCGGCGGCCTCTTCCACACGCCCCCCATACTGGGCTCCGCCCCCAATACCCCGGGCTGTGTGATTGGGCCAGAGCCCAGCAGCAAACCCCGTTTACGCTCGCATTACAGTTGTATAAATGTGTCGAAGTAACGAAATATTTACTGGACATGAAGGGACTTGCATTTGTCCTCTTCAATAAATCAATCTTTATTGTACGTGCCAATATTGCTCTCAATAAAGTGGGCATCAGTGCTCATTACAGCAACATGGGACTGGTACAGGGGCATAAAGCAACAGGAATGGAAAAAGAAATCCCACCTCAGCATATCACACCAACTGATGAAGACCGTTTGTGTTACGATCGAAACGTCGTTGGTTTTTCGCTTTATTTGTAATTTAAATTTTATTTCATTTTTAATTTTTATTTTCAATCCAACTGACTTTACCGACAGAACCAAAGAATAATTGAAGACACCGTCTTTTCCCCCTTCTTAAATTGTGGATGTTGCGGGCAGGCGAGTGTGAAAAGATGCGTCTCGTACAGACCACGGAGTCGAGAGACACTCGGCGCGTTTCCGACGTCCGGTGGCAGGGTGTGCTCGAGACGGCTCGTCCCCCCAGCGTCAGATTACCAATCCTGGTACAGTTTGGAAAATGTATTCCATCACTTAAATGCTACTCACCTATTGCATATCATATAAAGTATGGGGAAAATAACTATTGTTGAGAATATTCATAGGTTTTTTCGGTAAAGTCACGTAGGTAAAAAATAAAAAGTAATAAAAATAAAATAAAAATCACGTTTCGGAGGCAACACAAGCTTCCGTCTTCAGGTGGAACCGTCACAGCACGATTGCTGTATCAAGTAAAATAAATTCCAAGAAAACAGTCCTTGTATATATACTAGTTGAGGGTGGGAGGACCCAAGGCAGGCCCCTGGATATTATTATTGTGAGGTTCGGTGCGGCTGAAGCACGCTGCTAGGAATGAGCCTTTGTTGTGTAGACTGGTTGGGAGGTTCCAAGAGTTGTTAAGGTGCGGCTGATGTAAAGGTGCGGCTGCTGTGAATGGGACTGAGCCTTTGTTGTGTAGATGAAACAGCACTTTGCTACGTTGCTGGGATTAAATCTAGATTTGCCAAATATGTGTGGTAAAACTTAAAGCAGGAAAACCAGTGTGTGAAAAAATAAGAAGAAACTATACGGTAACTGAAGAATAGTGCCTGTACAATAAGATGGTCCAAATATGTGTAGTTACATATTTTTTGCATGGTTAATAACATCTTTCCAATGATTACTAAGTTTGTACCCATCATCACGGTTGAAATTATGTCTGTGTTTGTATATTTGGATGGCTTCGTGTACAAACCTTTGATGGTAGCCAGGAGGTTTGCAGAGCACCTTGGTCTCGGAAAAGACAATTTCATGAGAGCCCATAACCACAGAGCTCATGGCATTTCTGACCAACACCACCTGGCCAGTGAATTAAGACATGTACATCGGACCCTCAGGATGAACGGATACTCTGGCCGCACCATCCGCCAAGCTGTTTCGCCCACCATACAGAAACAGCCACATGAAACTCCGATCAAAACTATCACGTTGCCATACATAACAGGCGTGACCAAAAATATCTCCAAAATTCTAAACAAACATAACATCCAAGTCCGATTCAGTACAGTACGTAAAATCCGTGATCTAATTCGATCTGTGAAAATGTCATTCCTGACTTACAATACCCTGGAGTCTACAAACTGAGTTGCAGCTGTGGTGATTGCTACATAGGATAAATGAAACGTCATATCTTTGATCGTGTCCACGAGCACAAGTCAGATCTGAAACACGGCAAAACTGATTCTTCCGCCGTTGCCGATCATTGCTACAACGCTGTGGGCTCTCATGAAATTGTCTTTTCTGAGACCAAGGTGCTCTGCAAACCTCCTGGCTACCATCAAAGGTTTGTACACGAAGCCATCCAAATATACAAACACAGACATAATTTCAACCGTGATGATGGGTACAAACTTAGTAATCATTGGAAAGATGTTATTAACCATTCAAAAAAGATTTAACTACACATATTTGGACCATCTTATTGTTGTTGTATCAATCGGGATTATGAAATTTTGATAAAAATAATAAAAATTAAAAAAATTAAAATTAAATTTCCCAAAATGCGTAAATCGCATAAATTATGTTAATGTATGTAATGTATGCATAAATTATGATAATCACGGAGATAATCGTAGTAATTTATGCGAATACTTGCGATTATGTTAATGTACCCAGTTATGATAATTAGGCTTAGCTTCGTTATCCAGAGTTGTATCAATCGGGATAAAACGATTATCTTTGATTAAACAATTGCTGATTATCTTAGTGTGTTTATGTTATGTTAGGTCTCCACTTTCATATCTCATCGCAGGCTACAGTTCTTAGGAATAAGACAGTTTTGCATGGACTTGGAAAGAAACACTCGAGATACTTCTGTGATAACGATTTATTCTAAACAACATGTGATATTCTAGCATGCAAGGGCAACAACATACGTCAATAAATTCATTGGCGAGATTATGCAATGACGAACTGAAGGCTAACACTCTTCTAACAACCGTAATTCCTACTGTCCCACCAGACATCTCAGTAGTTCCCCCATGTATCGAGCACAATCGGCGACTGGCCGAGTTTTAAAACCAGCATGCGACGATATTCATATGGCGTGAATAAAAGCACTTATTGTACCCCGAAGGCGAAGCATACGTCAATCGATTCGTTGGCAAGATTATATCTGTTAACGGAATGTTTGAGACAATGGTGGGTGAGGGCGTATGTGTTGGTGGGAGAGCGAATCTGGCTCTGTTTTAATTAATTCTTCGGCGAGACTCTATGGCAAAGAAACAGGTTTGACACGATATTCACTATGTGCTTCCTTGAGTCTGTGAGCGGGGGAGGTGATACGACCGATCCGGAGATTTCCTCTCGCCCGTGCGGGTTGCAGCCGTGACTTTCTCCGCTGGGAGGTGAGCGGCGTCGCTTGGCGGCGCTTGGCGGCCCTCGGTAGCTGACGGCGCGGTGTTTCTCTCCACTGCTCGATGACGAGTCGGTTCTCGTTGGTTGTCGCTCTGGCGATGAACGATGCTTTCGTTTGTTGCTGGTATTGACGTTGCGTTGAAGTTGTTGGCTCGAGAGGGATAGCTGGAATCTCCGTCAGCTTCACTCGCAGCTCGGCGACTCAGGGTAGCGATTCTTCTTAGGTGGTGCAGACCTCAGCTTATCGATGCACGTCGCTACCCCGCGAACATCGTCATTCGGGATGACGGAAGAGCTTCCTCGTTGTCGGCGTTGAGATGAGATGGGGCCGGAGCCCTGGAGATCTCTGGTGGGGGCCGTAGCCCCGGAGACGAGATGACTTGAATGGATTTTGCCTCGGCTTATATCGGGAAAATCCACTCGGTTTCCGAGTTGTTCAAAGGCCGGGACCATATAACTATTTCCGTTGTTCGTGTGTGTGGACGCATCTGCGTCCGTGTCGTGTGTGTGCCCGTCCGTGTGTTTATTGGAGGAAATGGTATTTCAAAAGACGCAGTTGCCCGCAATAATTCTGGAAGGAGGGGTGGGGGGGGTTTCCTCGCGACGGCGCCACACGAGTCCTTAAACTAAACCGGACCGATGATTCGCTTTCGTACCGAGGTTACAAAAAAAATCATAATCCATGTTTTTGATTATGAATAATATTGGTCGCGAAAGCCTACGCGTTAAGCAATTTCTAGAATCCCTTCCCTCGCTCTGGGCGTTTATCCTTTGTCTCACACAGCTTAAGTTGTTTTTGGTTTGGAAGTTAAAATGTGACTCATTAGGCTGCTTAGTATTATTGTTATTTGATTGTAAGCGACTCAAGGTATGCCGTAGCCGTGTTCACGGTATTCCCATCGTGGGTTGATCTCTTTATGGGGAAATGTTATTTGCTCACGTGCACAAATCTTGCTGTCCGTGCTGCGGGGAGACAAAGACGGCTGTGCTCCACCGCGTGGAGCACACTACGCGTGTGTTTTATTATTTTTTTGTTGTTGTTAATTTCCTTTCTCGAGCCGTCGCCCGCTCGCCACGAACTTTTATGAGGGCCATTTTCTGGCTTTGTGCCTGCTCTGTGGCCGTTTCTCTCAGGAAGACAAAGACGGCTGTGAGCTGCTCGCTTTCCCTGGAGTGTTGCCTGTTGGTTAATTATGATAGATTTCTCCGCCCTTAATTCTCCTAGGAGATCCACTCTAATTTCGTACTTATTATTTGACTTAGCTTGTTATTTTATCTGGCTTAGGAGCGACCCTGACTGCCATAATTATTCTTTGATGCCTTGGTCATGCCGCGTAGAAATTATTAAAGGTAAATAATGTCAGTATTTAATTAACAAATGATGAATCGCGACCCTGGTGCAGCCTATAGTCTGGTTTCCAATTGGAGCGAGGATAGATAATGTTTGCTTAATCTTCGTGGCTAAGTTGGTAACTTTTGTATAACTAACATGGTTCAAAACCCGTCTGTGTGTTCTGGTTGCCAACGCAATTTTTTGTATTGTGAGGGGGGGCTTCTGAAGTGTGGGTGTTATCCTAACACCCCCTTGCAATTCCCCCCTCCCTTTTTCCTTTTGTGTGAAATTCGGGGAGTCTTTATGACATTTTATTGTTGTCTCTTTCACGCTTTCTGGCCTTTGAAGGTAGGTGTGCACGCCAGTTGGAAAACGGGGTTTTGCTCGTCTTTGTGCGCTCCCAAGTTGCCCCGTGTCTATTTAAAAAAATATGTATGTTGGCAGAATTCTTAATATTAATTAATATTAATAAAAAAAAAGGGGTATAGATACAACAATGTACAGGCTCTATTCTTCAGTTACCGTATAGTTTCTTCTTTTTTCACACACTGGTTTTCCTGCTTTAAGTTTTACCACACATATTTGGCAAATCTAGAATTAATCCCAGGAACGTAGCAAAGTGCTGTTTCATCTACATAACAAAGGCTCAGTCCCATTCACAGCAGCCGCACCTTTACGTCAGCCGCACCTTAACAACTCTTGGAACCTCCCAGTTCAACCAGTCTACACAACAGGCTCATTCCTAACAGCGGTTTCAGCCGCACCACCTCTACATAACAAAGGCTCAGTCCCATTTACAGCAGCCGCACCTTTACATCAGCCGCACCTTAACAACTCTTGGAACCTCCCAGTTCAACCAGTCTACACAACAAAGGCTCATTCCTAGCAGCGTCCCTCAGCCGCACCGAACCTCACAATAATAATATACAGGGGCCTGCCTTGGCTCCTCCCACCCTCAACCAGTATATATACAAGGACTGTTTTCTTGGAATTTATCTTACTTGATACAGCAATCGTGCTGTGACGGTTCCACCTGAAGACGGAAGCTTGTGTTGCCTCCGAAACGTCGTAATTTTTATTTTATTTTTATTTTACTTTTATTAATTTAAATTTAAATTTTTTACCTACGTGACTTTACCGAAAAAACCTAAGAATATGAATCCTTGTAGTCACGAAAGCTTCAAATCTATAATTATTGTTGAGAATATATTTGATAAAATATACCACGCGTGACAGACCCCTCCCAATTTAGGCACACGAGTTAAAATATAAAACTGAAAGAACGTGCATAAATCGATAATAATGGCCATGAGGAGCAGTGAGAGGCAACTCTGCTGAGCAGCTCACAACCCAGCTGCTTGAGAGGAGGAGGAAAAGCGAGTTTCGGGGCGAGAGTTTAACTTCAAAGAGTCAATTTGGAAGAAAAATTATATTCTGACTGCCATGGGGAAAATTTGATATATACATTTGATACGGTACTGTACTGAACAAGTTTCGCTTGATTTGCGACACATTGTTCCTAATGAAAGAATCATTGATGAGGTAATTGATTCTTCAAATAAAAACAAAAGTGCTGCTGCATTCATGTGTCACCTGACATTTTAATGGGAGACGCTTTGTCGAAAATGCTGAACTGAATTGCCAATATGAAAAAACTACAATGGACAAAGACACATCAAAATAGCACTTGCGTTGTGGACATTTAAATGGTTTCAACAAGTGGAATTTAATATCCTAAAGTAATTAACACGGTTACTCTGGATACTTTGTAATGTATGTTCATACGTTTAAGCATTGATGTTGACTTTCTCAGTGGATAATTGTGGAATCGTAGGATTCACGCCCTACATCTACTGTGACCTGTAAACGAATCGTCACAAACAAGCTGCGCCATAGGCATGCCGGGTGGCAGCAAGGAGGAGATGCTTGCGATACACGAACAATGCGATAGGACCCACCACTGGGGAAACCCGCATTGGAAACGAGGCCCTCGAGTAGAGCTCATTCCCAGAAGAGACATCGCTGATGAGCTGTGGTGCGCTCTCCTGCAGGCCACCACCTCAGAGCTTGGCATCGTCAATAATGAGAGTGGGCACAGTGGATGGAGATAATTTAGTTCTGCGTTTTTACAACACGCGGAACAATCCGGGCACACATCGGAGAGCAATTATTTGACCATACTTCACCACGCTTGTCAGTGCAAGTTGGGGAGACGCGTAAATGTTGGAACATTGTGCAGCTCAACTGCACTTTCCTCTCCAGAGAACGACGCCCCACGACAGTCGATGCCGCTTTCTGTATTCCGGTCACCCATCCAAGCACCATCCAGACTTGCGCTGATCAGCTGAGATCTGACGAGATCTGACGAGATCGGCGCATTCTGGGCTGCTGCTGTTGCTGTGTGAGTATCAGGGGCAGCTCTGAGGAAGTGGAGAGGGGGTCAGGAGGGGGTGGCTATGGGGGCAGTCGGGCACTGATCACACGGCGGGGATTCCGCTTAGCATGTTCGCGTACGTGCGCCTGTGGACGACTCCGTGTGGGGAGCGGTGGCACAGTGGTTAGCGCACTGATCTACGATCCAAATTGGATTCCTGCTCATTGCTAAATAGAGATCGGTAAAGTCGAGTGTTTCTGCTATGGACGGAGCTTTTCATCGACGAGGCATCCATTTCAACGTATGCAGCTATTCATCAAGATCTATTTAAGAATTATTAATTTACAGCATCCACAGGCCATGCGGGTCGTGGGGTTGTTTGGCCATACTTCACCACACTGGCCAGTACAGGTTGGTGGTAAATGTGTGATCTCTGGACAGAGGTACATATTGCAGTACAAAATTTTGATTTTTCTGCTTGACCATGTCCTACCCACAACAATGACCACCCCAGCAACTAGAAAAGAACTGACAGACAGAAGCAAGGCACATATAGGGCCACCTAGAAGGTTTAACAAACCTGCTTCATGTATAACATCTGGCTACTTTGCAGTCTCAGCCATTTTTAGTTTCACAAATATTCGTGATCCACCAACCCTCCCTCAAAATGCTTCCACAAAGGTGAGTTCCACCTAGTGATGCTAATGAAGATGGTGATGAAACTTTCGCAATCCGTGCGTGTGTTCTACTGCCAATGCTATGCTTTACAAATTGTAATCAACTTAATCACTCAACACATTCATCAATGACGTTACCATGAAAGGAAATGCGTATATGATTACAATACGCGACGTTTTTAGCAAGTTCAATTCTTCCTAAACCCATCTTGAAAATGATATGAAGAAGGGCCATTTCCTGATACGTCACCAGGAAAGCGTTTTATATTTCTGGCTGTTATTGACGAATGTGTTGAGAGTTTGTTATCTTTGCTTGTGCACAACTGGCAACGTTATTTAATTAAATAATACTTTTAAATCTACACGTTATTTAAGAGGTTTGTTTAACGTTGAGGACTGCCAGCCATCTTAAAGGTTAAAATACCTGCGAAGTAGTATGATTTAAATTTCGATTTAAAGCTTTCGTGACTGCAGGAATTCATCTTCTTGGTTTTTTCGGTAAAGTCACGTAGAAGGGAAGTAATAAAATAATAAAAATAATAAAACATAATAAAATAATTCTCACTATTTTATTATGTTTTATTATTTTTATTATTTTATTACTTCCCTTCTACGTGACTTTACCGAAAAAACCAAGAAGATAGTATGATTTATTTATTTTATTCTAAAGTTGAGTGCCTTATCTCTTGAATAGCGACAGTGAACATAGTTTAAGCACGAATTATCATTCCATTGAACACTCTCAACAAGAGCATACAAATCACATGACACGTTTCAGGCAATTTTGGGACAATTAGGGGATATTGTCTCAAAAGTAATCGAGACTGCCTAACACCTCAAATAGTTCAACGAAATAAGTTCAACATACATCCATAGTATCCATGCATCTTGTCTGATATTTGTTGAATTCTGCCTGACATTTTTCAGATGTCCCAGAATGTCCAGAATCTTTTATCGTCTCCTGAACAAATTAGGTGCAGTCAGTCTCATCAAATGCATATATTCACCGTGTGCTTTTCTAGGTTGGGCGGAGTGTTGACTATTATGCCTCTCAAGCATTTTCCAGGTGGCAAAGTGGGCATTTAAAGGAGTTAAATACGGAATACAACAGTTACCTATATTGCGAATCCTTACGATGTCAGCAGCACGCTCATCAACGCGCAGCCTAGCTGAAGACAGTGAACTTGGATTACAAGCGGATGTGAAAACTTTAACTTTAAAATGCACGAATTGCTTTCTCATTAAAATTACAATAAAAGCATAAAAATACAATCTCGGTTGGTGAAGTGGGGTCGAGGACCATTTCATAATCAACTTGTCAATGATGTTAGACATGGCTATATATTGAACTCGTATGACCAGAATAGCTTTGACATATCTTCACCATCGACATTGTTAGCTACTCTCACTTAATTTGCCTCCTGAAGTTACAATAACTACTTCATTATCAGAGCTCATTTGTATAACTCAGTGGGCCTTTCCTGGAAAAAATAAATAGTAAATAATTTGTGGTGTCATTTTTTGATTTGGAAAATGACACTCGCACACAATGAGCCTATTCTTGTGACTGATGTCCGAGAATTCTTAACATCGACTGTGCAGTAGACTGAGCAGTAACAGTTACAGCACTCGCAGTCATGGAACCTCTGAAACGAAGTGGCAAGCACCGTCGCAAGGCCACATCGCTGCCCAAAATGTGGCTCAATCGATTTTTATTTTACGTGCCAATATCGCCTTCACTGAAGTAGGCATTGGTGCACGTTATAGCAAGACGGAAACGGTACGGAAGCATAGACCAACAATAATAAATAAAAACATCACGACCTCAGCGCCTAACATCGCACTGGGAAAAATAAAGTGCAAATGCATGCAATGAATATATAGCGTGAACAAAAAAATATAAGTCGTAAATAAAATAAATAATAAGTCGAGACATCGTTTACAACATAAAATTGGGTGCAAGTGGTGGGCAAGTTATCTTTGTTGGAACGACATTTGCTCCCACGCGTAATTCTGCGCTCCTTACGGGTGCAATTTTATTTGGCACACGCTGAGCCAACTTATTTTTGGCCTATATGCAAGTTAACCACGCAGTGAGGGTGGCCCGTGATGAAATATTCAGCATTCAAATATTCCACCTGGGAAATGTCAACCGAGATGGAACCTCTCATTAGCAAGACAATGTATCCAGGGTGCCAATTGACTCACGGCAAACAGAAAAACAGAATGAGCATCATGAAGAATAAAATAAATGCCTTCAAAATGCAACCAATAAACCCGATTTCGAAAAAGCCCCATTCAGGAAAACAGGACTGGCAAGCTCTGCCGCTCGAACAAGCCACGCACAACGCATTCCACCCGCTGTCGCCTGAGTGCAAGACTGATCCGGTTCGATGAGGAAGCCACTGGAGCTATGCACTTTTAAATACTCTTGATTGGCAGATTATTTATTTAGGACTGCTGGTTGTTCTTTTCAGTTTGTTGTCCTTCCCCCGCACCTCCGTTTAGCAGGGTTCTCTATGTACGTTGCCAAAGAGGTTCAACATGCCTACGACTACACACTACACGCCTATACACTCACCACTGTACTAATTTCTTCAGAACTGCTATTTGTGTTTTGTTGTCCTTAAATCGCACCTAAAATTCACACGGTTCGCTACATACGGTGCCAAAGAAGTTCAACATACATACACAAGTACATGCTGATAAACCCCTACCAACACACTCGGGGGTTGTAAAACTAGCTCCTGAGCCGTGTGCGGCTCTTTATGGACCGCTTCCTGACGTTGTTTATTAAGGACCAATGCCAAGTCGCCCTCGTCAAGAAGCATAAACCATCACACAAACTCCGGTCAGCAACTGCTTTTGGCTGGAAATCAAACAAAGATTGCCACCGCATTGCGCAGCACTTTTAAAATGCGCTTCTGTGGTCGCCTGGAACGGTTTTCCTTCCGACATTAGGAAGACACTGGAGATATGACTTTTAAATACCCTAGATTGAAAACTCATTAAATTAGAACTGCTTGTTTTATTTAGATTGTTGTCCTTCCATTGCACCTTCGATTAGCACGGTTGGCTGCGTACGATGTGAAAGAAATTCAATACAAATACGTCTCGCATTCACATGCATTGCAGCTCTTAAAATATAGGTTTTCCCCCCCCCCAAATTAGAAAAAAACGGTTGTCATTGTTTTGGTTGCCGACTCCTGACCCAACTAGAGGTGGAGGAAATGCCCGGTTCTCTCGTGGCGGGCAAAGAGTTGGAAGAGCCAAGCCACCAACGACAAAATTTGCCCACATCTGCCGGCTGGGTCGCCCTCATCATAGAGCTTCTTAGCTCAATGGGCTCTACTCAGGAAATATCTTCCTGGTTCCTATGATTCTGATGTGCGTGTGTGAGTGGGCGAGTGAATGAGTGGATGGGTGAGTAGTTAAAATGGTGGGTGAGTGAACGAGTGAGTGGCCGAGTGAGTGTGTGGGTGCGGAAGTGAGTGTTTGAGTAGGCCAGTGAGTGTGGTGTGATTGTAATTGTGCAATGCTTTGATGTTGAAATCGCGTTTGAAAAAAAATCGTTTAATCTCAATGGACTTTACTCAGGAAAGTATAAACTTTTGGTTGTGAAGTGCGTGAGGGTGGGTTGGTGAGTTGGTTGCTCTAAGTGTATGCGTGAATGGGTGAGTGAGTGTGCTAATGAGTGCCAGTGATGTTGTGAAACGCATTATCTGCCGACCAAGTAATGCTCGAACAAGAGCTTCCTAGCTCTACAGCTTTACTCGAGGAAATACGCTCCTGATTCTTCTGAAAAACCTTGAGCTGCCACGATGCCTGTGCATTGCACCATGCTGTACCCTCAACAAGCTGAGGAGCAGCGTGCTGTGATGTACAAAAACGGACCATTTGGAGAGGGGAGGGAGATGTGAAAGGATTGATGGAGGACGCGTGTTCAATAGCACGCGTACGTGGTAATATGAAACAACGCAGGTTAAATAGGCAGTGGATGTGGCCGTGAATGGTCGGCAAGGAAACTTCAGTCTCAGTCAACGAGAGGGTGAGAAACGGTGAAATCGCCAACAGTGGGTGATGGAGGAAGGTAGAGTGGGTGATAGATTCACACTGCAGGCAAAAGGCTCAAATTAGCATGGAACTGTAAGATAGGAGAGTGGCCTCCTATCTTACAGTTACATGATAATTTCTCACATTAACATCACTAGCCCCGGCCACTTGTTTATAAACCTTGAGCTACACCCATTTCAAACCTTTTAAAACAGTCTGGCTCAGCAGCAGACCATGCTTTCCCACCTGATGATGGATGCTTGTGTTGCACCCGAAACGTCGTGATTTATTTTATTTTATACCTACGTGACTTTACCGAAAGAACCAAAGAGTATGGATTCCTGCAGTCACGAAAGCTTCAAATCAAGATTATCAGAATTATGTTTTTTATTATTGTACCATATAATGCCCACTGAGCCCGTTAGCTCATTTTCAGAAGTGAACTGGCCACAAATGATAGCTCAAGTAAGTGGCTTATGTGGAAATTAATTGCAGCCAAATACTCGAAACGCGTGATAGTGATTATAAATGTGGATGGAAACCCGGAGGACCCGGAGAAAAATCCACACGACCCGTGGGCGAGAGACGTGCAATCTCCAAATATACAGGCGCCAGAGTTGGGATCGAATCTACAACCTCCTGTATATCAGGGGAGGGAGATCTTGCCTCCGTGGGAACCAATCCATTGCTGTCTTACCATAGACATTAACCTGTGTGCAGAGCTATGGAAGGATAATTGCATCTCTCGATACTCATATCATGAATGATCTACCACAGCTGAGCCTCACCGATTTATATTTTTTATTATTGTTTTAAACAGTAAGTTCCTTTCATATATTTTGCTCATTTAAAGGTGTTTGCAGTAACCGTGTTCACCTTGAAGCTAGTGTTTGTGCACCAAGGTCGCAGGTTCACATTCCAGGCAGTATCTCATGATGTCAATCACGACAATGAAAGGATTTTACTTCCTTGTGCACCGTCGCTGTAAGAGAGAGTCCAGTGTCTTTCTGAGCCACACAGCGAGCGATCCAAGCGAAGCCCATGGGTCGTGGCGAGTGCGAATCCAAGTGAGAGTGTGGATAGTGAGCTGAGCTGTTCATATCTGCCTGGGCACGTTCGTCTCCCCCTCCATGTTGAGCTGCAGACACTCGTTGTGCCTCCGTTCCCTGGAGGCTGCCTGGGAGACAGCGAGGAGCTTCAGCTGCCCACATTACCGGGTGGCCTTCCCTGTCTGACCCCAGCTGAGGAGGAACGTGGCCCACGCCAACCTGGCGGAGCAGCTCAGAGTTGGAGACAGGATGGCCACGGCCGTCGTGTGTAACAACTGCGTTGACGGCCAGACTCCTGCAGTGAAGACCTGCACGAAATGCGAGACATCCTACTGTGCAGCACACTTGAGGCCTCACTTGGAGAATCCCAGGCTAAGTGACCACGTCCTGGTGGCTCCCATCGCGAATCTGGACGAGCGAAGATGCCGGCAGCACAGACAGGAGCTCATTCTTTACTGTGAACAGGATAGGAGCCTGGTCTGCACAGTCTGCACCATCTCTGGGGAACATAGAGGGCATGAGGTCATACCAGTAAAAAATGCACAACAGACAAAGCAGGTGAGATTTAAATCGCTGCTGTAACTCAATATCATAAAGTGTAACTACATCATTCTAGGTGTGTTTTGTTAAGATAGTCTGTATTTTATCATTTATATTTGCATATTATTAGGTGACTCCGATTGTGTCAACATTGTGGTGAATTAAATCACTGTGGGCAACAATTGTAAATCTGGCACACGAAAGACCATATAGATACGGACGACGGAAATGTTGATTTGAATGGATGACAAAGCAGGGTGTTCCATGGTTTTATGGCTGGCAAAATGTAAAACATAATTCACATAAGATTCATACATGTGAGAAATGTGGAGTAATGTGAGATACTTAAAACGTGAGATTCTTCAAAAATGAATTGACCATGGGCTTAAAAGAGGTAAATGGAAGGAAATTTCAGTGGGACGGTTTGATTGTTTATAGGGCAGATCTTGATTTGATTTTGTTACAATGTTTGGTGTCGAGAATGAAACAATGCCTCTAACCTTGGCCTCCATGTATTCAAATTACGTTACAGAACCTTAGATTGTGGTTGAACGTTGCCAAAGTGAAGCTTGGCCAACCACCACAGTGTTTAGCCTGCCTCAGTATTTGCAGGTGAAATGGAGAAACACAGTTCGGGACTAAGGCCACATAGCCAGCAAAATGGGTGGAACTTGGCGTTGACAGAGTATCATGTTTACAGCGCTTCATCTTGCCAGTGCCAAGCCCTGCCATAGGCAATCAAATGGGGGACAGCTTAAAGCAAACATCCCAATGAAAGATATTGAAGTCAATAATCATCATCATGAATGTTTATTCTTGCTGTTGTCGTTTTTGCTACTGGTAATATTCCTCATATCGTTATATGATTATAGTGTTAATATTGACATTATTGTGCTTCCTGCTCCTGGCAATGTTATTCTGCATATATGTATTACTATCATTATTATTTAAATTGCTCATACCATATACACTGCATTTCTAGAAATATGTTTAAAATGTGTACGAGTGTGCGGTTCCTGCTTGCGGGAGCGGTGGTGTCGTAGTTAGCGTGCTGCGCTATGAACATGGTCACATGGCTCTCCCTACCCTGAGTTCTGTCCAACTTGTCCGATCACACCCGAACAACAGCTCTACCAGCAACAGAGCTGTCCGTACTCCTATACCACTCTGGAACTTAGCTTGGTTTCCTTTAAGATTTTGGATTTAAGTTGTGGTGCTTACCACACTGTCACGCAAAGTGTGTGCTGTAGATATATCGTGAGTTATAATTATTGGTTACGCTCGATTACATTGTTCAGCAAAACTGGAGAAAACATGAGCATGTCAGTGAGCGCCCCTCAATAAACCACGCTGTATTCCAGCCACCTACCGAAACACGACTGTCGTGCCACCTCCTAAACACCACCTCACAACCTGGGAAGTTGGGCGTTTCAAAGAGCGATGATTATCTCTCAGCTATCCAGGAAACCTACCTGTATGGCTCTGGGTTAAAGACATGTGCCACATGATGATAATGTTGGGAGCAGCAAACATTGCGTATTTGTCTACCTTATGTATAGGAGGTGTTCAGACTCAAGAAGATGGTCAGAGAGGAGAAGAAGAAGACGACAGCATCGCGGACACAGCAGCTCAGGGAAGCATACCAGCGTGTGCAGGTACAGAGAGATACACACAGACACGCGCAGGTATAGACAGAGACGCATAAAATCTAGGTACATAGAGAGACATTGGCATAAGAGTGCCCATGAATATTCTGTCTAAATCTCCTTCTTTCATGCATTTCATTACTCCACGTTCTCCAAAAATACGTCACCTGCCTCTTTGTGTGGACTAAGAAGATGGCTTCATCGAGGTCCTTTATGATGTCATATCGCACTGTGTTGTGTTTCAATAGCGCGTCATCGTATCTCTGCGTAGGAGTCTCTCCGTGGGACCAAGGAGCGGATCAGCCGAGAATTTAAGCGCAGGAGGGAGCAGCTGGGGGAGGAGGAGAGGGAGGCGCTGGAGCGCGTGGACGAGGAGGTCCGCTCCGTGCTGTCCCGTATCCAGGCGGATATCGCTTGCTATGAGAGCAGAACACGGGACCTGGAGCAGGAGATCAATCAGCTGCTCGTCGCCCTCAGCGAGCAGGACCCACTCTCCTTCCTGCAGGTGGCCCGACCTCCATTCACTCACGGTCTTGCTTTATCAGAGATCTATCTACAACTAGGAAAGAGTCACCACTCTGTGAAACATTGACATTTCAGGCAATCATATTTAAATGTTTTTCGATCTGGTTGGAAGCGGTGGTGTCTCGAAATGGAGGCGAGTTTACTTCTACGTGGCACTCAAACCTGGTATATAGACGGGTATGGGTTCGTTCCCAACCCTGACACCTGCTGTATATTTGGAGTTTGCGTATCTCTCTCACTCTGTGGTATTGTGGATTTTCTCCAGATCATTTGTTTTTTACCTCGACACTTAGAATCACCATCACGCGTTTAGAGGATCTAGTTGCTAGTATAAATTAACACGTGATAAGCCACTTCGTTGAGCTATCATTTGTGGCCTGGTCGCTTCTGAAAAATATCTATACAGCTCAGTGGGCCTTACCTGGTAAACAAAAAAGTTGAGTTTATTCATAGTATAAAACACACGAGTTGTTGACGTTTAGACTATGGGAACCTCATTTGGCAGTAAAAATATGATAATTGGTTTTTTACCCTTCTATCTGGCAACAAAACTGACACCTTTTTACAAGGAGTCATGTATGCATAGACCGCAATACCTGCAGTCATAATACAAACAAAAGACATAACTCTGATAATGTGCACTGTCTGATGGTGCATTGTCTTTGAGTTGTGCGCCTTTTGGCGTCATCTGGTCCAACCCATGTGAGACTAGGCTCTAAGGAAAGCTGTCTCGGGTGTGGACCAATCAACTTCAAGGACAGTGCACATTATCAGAGTTATGTCTTTTGTTTGTATTATGACCGCAGGTATTGCGGTCTATGCAAACATGACTCCTTGTAAAAAGGTGTCAGTTTTGTTGCCAGATAGAAGGGTAAAAAAACAATTATCTTGTTGGACGTTATTTAACCAGTGCTGGACTCGACTTGTAAAGAGCATTTTGCTACTTGTTAAATTCCGTCCGTGTCCAGTTAAGAGAGCCGTGTTTTCACCATTCTCAGATTAGAGGTATTTGTTAATTCTCTGATGTTGTGCTACACTGTGAACAGCAGGTGATTGTGCGGAGGAGGGGCATCTACTCAGGATGTCAATGTTAATGTGAAATGTGTGTGGGGTTGTGTTTTTCAGGATCCCGTGCATGAGAATCTCAGGTCAGTACCAACCCAGACTCAAACTACAGTTCTGTCTGCCACCTGGTGGACAAATTAGTGAACGGTCGTGATGTGCTTCCTAATAAACTCCATTCGATGCAGTTGTATTCCATATTTTCCGTGGGTAGAGAGAAATTGACCCTCATTTGTCTCCGTGTGTCTCGTGCAGTGTCTATAGGGACATGGACCCTCATTAGACTCCGTGTGTCCCGTGCTGTGTGAGTGCAGAAGCTCGGACTCACAGGGGATCGAGGATGCCCCTCCTCCCACATTCAGTCACCAAGAGCTCACAGAGGTCATCTCTCTAGGAGGAGTGAATACAAAGCTCATGGCTCTCGTGTGTGAGTCTCTCTGCGCTGCATACTGATCTCTGTCAACATAATTAATGACAAACACAATGTTCCAGAAAGGCACTGCTGGGTAGGCTGGTGATCTTTGGTAAGACAGGTGACATAGCATTGGGGCATGTATCTTCAAAAAATATTTTTTATTTTACAGGTAAGGCCTTTTGAGCTATTTAGCGCTTTTTTAGAAGTCGCCTGGCCACAAATGATAGCTTAACGAAATGGATTATCACTTGGAAATGTATAATAGCAGTCAAATAATCTAAACGCGTAACATTGATGTATATTCATGTTGATTCTAAATGTGGAGCAAACAACCGGAGGACCTGGAGAAAAATCCACGCGACCACGGGGAGAGACACACAAACTCCAAATATACAGCAGGCATCATCAGTCAAATGCACGACTTCCTGCACATCAGGCGGATCTAGAGTAAGCCTAGTGAGAAGTACAGGCACAGTGGCACAGAGTGAAACACGCAAATACAGTACCTACTAAGACAAAGTTCCCCCGTATAACCTTAACAGACTATTGGGGCAAGTGTTGTTAGCGAGCACCTATACAGGCCGGCACCGCACACGAGAGAGTGGGTGGCCAGCACCACGCCCTGCCGCTTTTGTCTCCCCTGCAACAAATGTTGACATATCACGCCAGCAGAGGGCAGTGGAGTGTAATTCATTGTTGTATTGTACCTCTATGCTTCTACGGTTATGATCCCAACCTTCACCAACGAAAACTGACAAGAGTGGTAACGTATGGGCAAATAACCCCCATGACCTGCACAGGGTGGAGAGGCCCTCATCCAGCATTGGATTGATAAAATGTCTGTGCGAGGCTGTGGTGACTATTGTACAAATTCCGTGTTTACAGAGAGATGCTACAAGAGTGGCATTGACATCGTCGTACTGGCATCATCACCAATGTTCATTACTATGGCACACACATTCATAGTTCTATTAGTATTATTAATAATCATATTCGTAAGTATTTGTGCACATACCAGTATGCATTTGTTATGCATGTTATAATAATCGTGCATCTGTAACGTATGAGATTTATTATTAATTGCATTATTGCCATAACATAAATGATAATACGATACACAATGTGTGTTTGTACATTATCTATGCAATGCTTGTGTTGCTACTTGCCTTGCTGTGACTGATATGCGAGCGTTGTCGCTCTCGTTACCACAGATGGACGGTCACCGACTCTGGACACAAACTCAGCCCACGACAAACTTCAGATTTCCTCGGATCTCAGAACGGTGACGTGGAGCGACATCTCCCAGGGTCGCCCCCACCACCCACACCGGTTTGATTGGTATCCACAAGCCTTGTGCTTTGAGATCTTCTCATCGGGTCAGCACTATTGGGAGGTGGACGTGGGGAGCGTGGAGTCATGGTGTCGGATTGGAGTCGCATACGGGACGATCCCACGAAAAGGGGGTGGTGCTGAGTGCAGCCTGGGAGGGAGTGACGACTCCTGGAGTCTACAGAAACGTAACAACAGCTTCTTCGTGTGGCATGGCGGGGGGAAGATCTCACTGTCGGTACCAGAGCCTCCACGGAGAGTCGGGATTCATCTGGACTGTGACGCGGGCCTCCTGTCGTTTTACAACGCCGACTCCATGACGCTGTTACACTCAGTTCGCCAAACCTTCACTCAGCCCCTACAGCCTGGACTGTGGGTGGGGGTTGGTAGCACAGTGACGATTGTGGATCTGAGTCGTTAACATGAACGCCGTAGAGAGCAGACACCACGACACACGACGCTCGCAACCGTCATCACCGTTACACGCAGTGCCACGCCCCTGACTGGTAGATGGGCGTCAGTGGTTAGGAGTGCCGAGGGTCTGCATTAAAATGTGGGTGAGTGTAAATTCCTGGCAATCTTTTGTAGCAGGGATTGGCAACCAAACTAACAAGAAAAGCCATTTTATTTACGAATTCGGTCAAAAAACTCATCACTATTTCAGGAGCCACAATGCACGTGATAAATACAAGATGGTGGTCCTTAATAAATAACGTCACGGAGCAGTCCTAGAAGAGCCGCATGCGGCTCCAGAGTCGCAGGTTGCTGACCCCTGTCCTCAGGGGTCATAAAATAACAACCATCCTGTGTGTGGCGCTAAAATAGATGTATTCACCCTGCCAGAAGAGTGTGATTAGAGTGTAGGGGTATAATTATACAGGTAGGAACAATGTTCCACACTGCCCACCAGGGATTTATTGTCTGTCTGTCGTGCATAAATAAATATATAATACACACAGCTCTTTGATTGGTGGAGACCTACTGCCGGGTACGGAGAGGGGAGGTGCCTAAGGGAGGAGGATCAGGGGAGGGGCCTAAGGAAGGGGGGAGTCATGAGAGGAGCCTGAGGGGGGGGGGGGATCAGAGGAGGGGCCTAAGGGAGGGGGGGTCAGGGGAGGGGCCTAAGGATATGGGGGGTGGTCAGGGGAGGGGCCTAAGGGAAAGGGGGTCAGGGGAGGGGCCTGAGGATATGGGGGGGTGGTCAGGGGAGGGGCCTAAGGGGGGAGGGGCCTAAGTGAGGGGGGGTAAGGGGAGGTGCCTAAGCAAGGGGGAGGGGCCGATAGTTAAGGGAGCTGGCTACCTGGCTGTCTGCCTGGCTACCTCAAGTCAAGTAATATTTTATACAGGTAGGAACAACAGGTTCCACACTCCCCACCAGGGATTATTTGTCTGTCTGTCGTGCACGAATATTCTGTCCAACCAAGTTCCTACCTGCCCACTCTAAAGGAACGTGTTTATATTATCAATGGTGAACTGGGATGTGCTTATACAGCGGTGATGTAATGCATTGTGGGAGAAATACAATCCAAATATAAATTTTAATAGAAATAAATGTACACGTACTAAAATAGCATTGTAATGCTTGTATCGTTAATACTCAAATAAAAATATGAAACACATATAATAATTTCGTTTTATGTAGCGTTATTCATGCTCATTTATTCCCACAACGCTGTGCATTAATAATATATGACGACCAAATACTACATTGAGCAACTACCAAACAAATTCAATAAAAAATATTATAAGCAAATAAAGAAATGTCACCACAAAAAAAGGCACTAACAATACCAATCTAACTATTTTAGACTTCATCTAATAAAACACCTTTATTATGAATAATATTGGGTCGCGAAAGCCTACGCGCTAAACTTCTTCAAACTATCTGCTGCTGTATTATCGGCGTGGTGACGTCACCACGCACGCTTTGTGCGCCGTGACGTCACCACGCACGTTCCCGGCACGGTGACATCACCCCTCAGCAGCTGGTCGGGAATTCTCATCCTCCTTGCCCAGCGCCAAACTCATCCACTCCCTCGCTGGTCCATCACTTCTGGACATCTTTGAAAAATTGCTTTATAGCTCATCGGATCCCTCCTGCAGTATAAATAAAATTCAGAAAACAAAACGATATTTTGCCTTCCCGCCACTGGGGATTCCCTGCATTGTAAACAAGGCCCTAGAGTCGAGACCATTCCCAGAAGAGATATCGCTGATGAGCCATGTGGGCGCTCTCTTGAAGGCTGCCACCTCAGAGCCTGGCATCGTCAACAACAAGAGTGGGTATAGCAGGTGGAGAGAATTTAGTTACGTGACTCCACAACACACGGTTACAACCTGCTAATACGTGTCTATAAAGAGAGTCCTTCCCCGTGTGCTGAGCCTCTGTGCTCCTTCCTATTTGTATACTAGCCATTTAGGATACCTCTCAAAATGGACAATTCCTTAAAATATTGATGTTCGTTATTCACACATTTATTTCTCAAAACAATGTTGGGTCATCATGGGACCTCCTTTGCCAGTTCCAAAATATACTAATAGGGGTTTTCCCCTTTTTTCTGGCAACAAAACTGACACCTTTTGCAAGGCATCATGCTTACATTAACCACAATACTTGCAGTCAAATGCAAACAAAACACAATACTCTGATAATGTATGCATTGTCTTTCAAAGACAATGCATACATTATCAGAGTATTGTTTTTTGAGTGTACAGTACTCGGTTAAAACAATTCACCAAGGGGTACAGTAGCCTAAAAAGGTTGAGAAGCACTGCTCTATGCTGTGATAACATGAGTGTATCACTCAAAACTCAGCTTATAAATGAACCCTCAGAGTTGAGTCTGACTCGTAAAAAGCAAACAAGATTTTATTTTTCACGATGCTAGTTTTTCGTGGGATTCCATTTGATACTGTTATAAACCAATAGCGTTTGTAAATGTATGGCTGCATCGAGACACCTCTGTACAGGATCTGTGTGCAACGTGAGGCTATTTGCCTCATAGGTTGTGCACGACATTGCATGGCCAAATTCAATGGTTTTCTGATGGTTATGGGGAGAGGCTTGAGCTGGTTCAGGTTGAGAGGATCTACAGATGAGAGGGGAAGGATTCAGAGTGGTATGGCCACACAGAAGTCGCGTGATTCATGGGAGGCTTGAGCTGGTTTAGGGATAGAGATTCCGGCAAACCAGGCTGAGCGCGACCCCCATAGAACGCTGATTAGTTATAGCGCTCTTTGTACTGGAGAACATTTTAACAAAAATAAATGAAATCAACAAATCTACAAAGTTTATTCGAGTGAGAATACCAGGCAGCGTTGAACGAGGAAGTGTACCCGCCCCGACTTTCGCTCAGCCAATGAGAACGACGTACGCTCTGAGCCAATCAAATCCCACCCCCGTAATTCGATTATCACGATTCGTGGTCACGATTTTCTTTTTATCCACTCCCCCCATGGTATTATAGTACGTTTAGCCTGGTGAGTACTCATGAGACCACGATAGTCTCAGGCTCCACCCAAAAGTATCCTCACCACAGAAATGTTGACTGAGGGCATCGCTAAGATTCAGATGGGGATCGCAGCAGCTCCTCCAGCCTCATCTTCCACGGCTGCTTTGTAAGAGGAGTACAGTATAATGCATTCGTGAGGACAGTATATAATACTTACTGATGCTATCATGTTAATTTAATTGATGAAATAATATTAACCATCTGTATGATTGTAATTTTTGTAATGCAATTTCATGCTGTTATATACCAGGAGAGTTTGAAAAAATAAATATTAATCTAGACAGCTATGTGCAGTCACCAATGACTGCACAAAACCACCAATCACATTGAATTTCGGCACTTAACGTGACTAAATTCTATCTCTCATAATAAAAAAATCCAGTTGGCTCTTGTGCAACTGTAATGTAGTAACTCGGCGGGAGACGACTTCACGGGTAGCACACTCTTTTATTTCACCAACTATAGTCACACGGGTGACTAACACCAACTATAGTTACTCGGGTGACTAACACCCACTTAGTTACTCGGGTGACTAACACCCACTCAGTTACTCGGGTGACTAACACCCA
>CM025637.2:1785679-1817811 GCA_014621495.2 Entosphenus tridentatus
CGCCTCGTGATCCATCACTGTCGGCGCACGTCAACACCACCACTACACAACGAACATCACTCTCATATTCAGAGTGGGTGGGAAAACTGCTGCCCTCCGCTGTGACCAGAGTTCTCCACTTTGAAGGTTTCTCAGAGGTGGCTCTGTGATATCCACTTGGTGGACCGTTCTCTAATACAAAGGGTCGCACTGCTGTGCGATAGATAAGACTGGATTCATAATTTCATGACGGGTTAAAGGCGTGGAGAAAATGGATAAATATGGTGATATAACCAAGCGCAATCGTGATATCACCAAGCGCGATGGTGATATTGCTGCCATTTAATGGTGAACGCCAATTGGCATATGTTGCTGCACACTCATGCATGTGTAGTGCCTGAAAGTACGGGTCACGCGCGGAGGTCGGTGTGCGCGCACGCGGCGTACAGTGGGAGAAAATAAGGACACGGGGCGCTGATTTGCTGGTCGTTGTTGTTGTCGGGATGTGGGGCCGCGCTGTCTGAAGATGGTAGCAGGTGGCAGGGAGTAATTAAGGACGCAAGGCACTGATTGGCCGAGAGAGTGTTGTTGTCGTGGAGTGATGCCGCATTGTCTGGAAAAACATGCCAAGTGGCAGCGGGGGGCTGGGGGCGAGTGGCGTCGCGGGGGATGCCCCTGATTAATTGGGGATTAATTGGCTCGGGGATAAAGACAGGGGTTTTTGGAGGAGACGGGAGTTCGCGCCTGGGAGGAGACAGAGGATGGAAGAGTCGGAGCAGCAGAGCTAATAACAGTATAGGGTAGCAGTGGAGAAGCGTAGGGTAGCAGTGGAGAAGTGTAGGGCAGCAGTGGAGAAGCGTAGGATAGCAGTAGAGAAGTGTAGAGTAACAGTGAGACGACGAAGCCAGTAGGAAGCGGCTAGAGTGTGGGAAGAGAAGCTGATGTAGTTACGACAGTGGGACGGCGGAGCTGATAAAGAGCAGCCGAACTGTGGCGGAGAGAGTGGAGAGTCGACGGAGGATTGATGGGGAGCGAGTGAGGCCAGCGGAACGCGGCGAGGAATGTTGATCGGTGTTAGCGGGAGGAACGTTGAGCGATGTTGGACGTAGGCGTGTTGATCGAAATACGCTAAATAAAGTACAGAAGAAAGACAAGAAGCTGTCTTGTCGGTTCGAGCACTACACATGTCATGTAGCACGTTAAACGTTTTCCCCCTAAGTAACATTGCTAAACGGTACAATGCCAATGGGTCTTTTATGTAAAAAATACTACTTTAGAGTCACTAGATACTACTCACTGTATTGTATGTAGGGTGTTTATGATTATATGCCTACGCGGGGGTAAAAATATTTTTTGAGGGTGGTGGGGGGATCGACAATTTTCAGAAACCTTTCAGATCAACTATTTACCCCCCATTTTCTATAACTTATTTTACTTATAAATTTGTTGACGGACAAATGGACAGACACTAGCTTAGTATTTGTGTATGTATATGTTATGTTTTTAAGTTTTGAAATATATTTTTCCCCTGGGCAACTTCCCGCTAGTATACCATAAAAAGGTAGAATGAAAACACGATTGGTAAAATATTTCTTCATTTAATTAGCCATATGTCACGTGTCAATAAAATATTTGCAAACGTGCCATTCTTTCTGTGCAGTGGAGATGTTCGATGAGCCATGGGTAAGATAGGATCGTCTTAGCTCGCTTTGGTAAACTTTTCGAGGGAGGTTTTATGACAACTTTATACACGGTCGCCACACTTATGCCGGTTAGTAACCAAATCAGATACATACAAGCAACGTGTTTAGTGCAATCTAGGTCAGGTTCAGAGTCCAACTCAGGTATAAAGTTCACAGCATGCTTTATGTACGGTTAACAACTTGCAGGTGCACCAACTTAATGAACAACTTACCTATACATATCACGAGTACACCTACGAATAATACATTGAAGACTAAATTAAAGAGTTTATATTCAGATTGTGTTTGAATAACTCACATTTTGTGGGCAAAAAAATGTCGTCTCGAGTAGTTTTTCTGTTTGTCAATTTACTTTGTTATACACTATATATACGATTGTTTTGAACATCGTAGACATACACTTATCACTTCCTTACTCGGTAAATATTTCAAATACCTGTTTGTTTTGGTACCTTGAAATGTGACCCTGTGGTGGTGAGATGTTATCTCCCTCGTCTGGTATGGAGGTCGTGGGTTCAATCCTGATCCCGACCCTGACGCCTGTGTATTTTGAGTTTTCATGTTCTCCCGTGGTCACATGGATTTTCCTCAGGGTCCTCCAGTTTTTCCCTCCACATTTAGAAACCTGCATTTAGAGTATTTGGCTGCTATATATTTCCACATGATACGACACCTCGTTGAGCTATGATTTGTGGGCAGGTCGCTTCTGAAAAAGCACTATACAGCTCAGTGGGCCTTCTGTTAAAATAAAATCTTTACTTTTCTTAGTTTTTGTATGTACTTCATGGGAGGCGCAATTTTAGAGACATACAGAAGCATGTACAGTACTACATACAGATCCTTTACCGAAAGAACCAAAGAGTATGGATTCCTGCAGTCACAAAAGCTTCAAATCAAGATTGAACTGCCTCTACGGGGAGGGTTTCCACACATCTATTAGAACTTTAAACAGACTGCGAGACAAGAAGGCTCACCTGATCGAGTCGCTGACCTTTCTCAAGAGATGCCGCGATAACAAGGTAATACCGGTCGCATTTACACTCACATCTGCTGCTGTCACGTCTCCTAACGCTAAACGGTCTTGTTCAAAGCTAGCCTATCGTTAATCTCAGAGAGAATAAGATTTCTCCGATTTGAACTTGATAATTTAGACAAGACTCTCTTACAATCACACTTAAAATTAACAGATAGGATGTCCACTTCTGATTGGGACCATGTAGATAACATGCCAGTTTCTTCTGCTACTTCAATGTTAACCAAATGTAAAGTTAACTTGATCGCTAAATTCAATCTCCTATCAAAAAAGAAGCCAGAGCCACACGATAAAAAGTTAGATGTCAACAAGATTGTCAGCAATCATAGTACCATCCCAATTTGCGACAGCCTAAAATCGGTACTAGCCAAAGGGTTGAATTTATCAGTCACCCCTAAACACATCCCAGTGGATGATATAATTGCCCAGGTCGACGTAGCCCTCAAAGGCTTGGGACACCCCGACAGACGTTGCTAGATCTGAAATCACTGCTATCCTCAAAAACGCTAAGAAACCCATTAGCAACATCAGCAAGGATAAGCATTTTGAATTCTCTAAATAAAAAAACAGAGATGGCATTGTCATCCTCTCAGTCGACAAGAGCAATGCCACTGTCTTAATGGATAAAACTAATTACAACAACAAAATTCAGGACCTTCTTAATGATGGCAGCTATACCAAAATCAATAGAGATCCCACCAACCGCCTAGCTACAAAACCAACAATATCACTAAATCGACCTCTCTAATCGATCAGCCCAAGCAGAGCTCCCTAAAACCTTCGGCTGCTAGACCACCCAGATTTTATGGCCTTCCAAAAATCCACAAAGTAGGTACCCCGCTCTGTCCTATCGCCTCAACCATTAACTCACCCACCTACAAACTGGCCTGATTTATTTATGAGACCCTGCTTCCTTTCACGGGCAAGTCCACCTCAGCTGTACTTAACTCAGCTCACTTGGTTTCTCTAATCAAGGACATCTCACTGTCTCCAGATGATTTGCTTGTCAGTTTCGATGTATCTCTGTTCACCAATGTACCTATATCTGACACCATTGCAATAATTGAAGACTTGGTCCAACAAGGACTGAATCCAGATGTACCAACTTTGGTAAGGCACTGCCTTACCTACACATACTTCACCTGGAATGGTACATTTTACAAACAAAATTAGGGTACCCCTATGGGTTCTCCCTTATCGCCAGTGGTAACGAATGTTTTCATGGAGAAATTTGAGACAGATGCCATCCAGACATCCACCCTACGTCCTTCCTTGTGGAAGAGATACGTGGGTGACACATTCGTCATCTGGCCACATGGCCTGCCAGCACTGAACCATTTTCTCAATCACATCAATTGCATACACCCGTCTATCAAATCCACCATGGAAGTGGAAAAGGATGCCAGCACTGAACCATTTTCTCAATCACATCAATTCCATACACCCGTCTATCAAATCCACCATGGAAGTGGAAAAGGATGGCAAGCTACTATTCCTGGATGTTTTGATCGAGAAGAGACCTGATGGCTCGTTGAGACATTTGGTCTACAGCAAAGCCACCCACATGGATGCCTATCTTAAGCCTGACTCCCACCACTATCCAGTCCAGAAGAATTCCCTCATCAAAACACTACACCATAGGGCCCATTGCATCTCCGACCAGCACCACCTAGCCAGTGAGTTGGAGCACGTACACAAAGCCCTCAGGATTAACGTATACTCGGACCGTACAATCCGCAAAGCTGTCTTCACAACCATACGGAGACAACCTTCTGAGGGTCCAACCAAAACCATCACTTTACTGTACATAGCAGGGGTTACCAAAAATATTTCCAAAATTTTAAACAAACACAAGATCCAGGTTCGTTTCAACCCAGTACACAAAATCCGTCATTTAATCCCATCTGTAAAGGATGTGATTGCTGACATGCAATACCCTGGTGTCTAGAAACTGAGTTGTGGTTGAGGCAGCAGTTACATTTGGGAAACGAAACGACATGTCTTGGACCGCATTCGTGAACACAAGGCAGATCTGAAACACGGTAGGACCAATACCTCTGCCATTGCCGATCATTGTTTAAAAGCTGTGGGCTGACACGAAATTGATTTTTCCAAGATGGACGTACTCAGCAAACCTACCGGCTACCTTCAGAGATTTCTTCATGAAACCATCCAGATATATAAACACAGACACAACTTCAACCGAGAAGATGGGTACAAACTGAGCAATCATTGTGTAATAAATCCACTCCAGACAATATTGTATTTTCTTGTCTTGTCTTTATTCGTTTCTTTTCCCCGTTCACAGCTCTCTCTCACACTGGGTTCCTTTTCCCGTTACTCCCGTTATTCCCTTCTGAGCGTGGCATTCGCTCGCTTCCCTCGCTCCATCACACCGCTGGCTAACAGCGTTCGGGAGACAGCCTCCGGCCGGCCATGTGGCCGCTGGCATGCCGGAGGCACAATACGTAGTCTCTCCTTCAAGCTCTTCACACTGACCCCGAACTGTCTCTCTCCACCCCTTATATCACCTGGCTCACGTGATACCACGCAGCCAATCATAAGCCTCTCCCATGGAACCTTCTCGATGTTGCTATACAGCCCCAGGGCTACGCCCTTGGCTCGACGTCCCATTGGCTGTGGCATGAGGCTATCAGAGCCTATCACCATCGCCCAGTTACCCCCAGGTGCATCCTCATATTACAATTGGAAGGACGTTATTAACCAGGTAAAGTCTTAACTGACTTTGATGTTTCCATCTGACCTGCCTATGTCAGCTGTTATTTCTGACTCTCTGTGTCTCTCTCTCTATGCCTCTCTCTTACATCTCTCATGCTTACATGTCCTTTGCATTGCACTCTCAAGCCTTTGGATTGCACTCTCATGCTCACATGTCCTTTGAATTGCACCCATTGGGTTGCACTCCCTCGTCGAGGAGGCCGCTCTCCTGCTATCTTACATTTACATGCTAATTTCTCACTTTGACATCATGCTAATCTCTCACATTAACATAGCCACTTCCGTGCCCTTATCGAGGAGGCCGTTTTCCTATCTTACAGTTACGTGTTAATTTCTCACATTAACATAACTAGCCCCAGCCACTTCTATATGACCCTTGGGCTACACCCATTTCAAACCTTTTAAAACAGTTTGCCTCAGCAGCAGACCATGCTTTCCCACCTGATGATGGACGCTTGTGTTGTGCCTGAAACGTCGTGATTTATTTTATTGTATACCTATGTGACTTTACCGAAAGAACCAAAGAGTATAGAGACACACAGATTAGAGACACACACAGAGGCTGTTCACACATACTAGATACACAGAAAAGCATGTACAGCACTGCACATAGACAGACTAGAGACACAGAAGCATGTACAGGACTACACACAGAGAGATTAGAGACACACAGAGGCTGTACACACAAACTAGACACACATAACCATATCCAGTACTGTACTACACAGAGAGACTCACACAGACTAGAGACCCAAAGAAGTATAGACATTACTACCCACAGAGACACACAGAGGCTTTTCATTTGTAGTGAGATAGTGCCGACTGCTGTCCAGCAGCGGCAACTGCGGTGGACAGTTCACGCACACGCCATTGAGCATATACACGGTGCGTGTGCTGGCAGGGCGGAGTAACTGGGGCAAGGGTCATTGGAAGACCTCATCTGGAAGCTCCTGGAACCCGCTAGTGGGTTCGAGAAGGGAGGCATGGCCAGGGTGGATTCAGGCCGTGCCGAGTAGGATAAAAGCAGTGGAGAGCGAGAGCTCCGGGCTGCCGGTTTTGGAAAGTGGATTCGTCTCGTCGTCACTGTCATCTTCGCCGCCTTCGTCGCTGCCGCCTTCACTCGATAATTGGCGGGCTGGATAGTTGTTGGCTGTCTCGGTCGACGCGGTCACTGTAACGCGGTTAGGGTTGTTTCTAGGATAGGCTATAAGACTCGGAAGGAACTAGGGCGAACTTGTGAACCCAAGAGTGTTAATAAAGAAGGTGCCTCAAGAATCCTGTCTCCCAGCCCGTCGACACTCCACATACAGACTATAAACAGTACAGCAGCCCCTTGAATATCGCGGGGGTTACGTTCTTGGAAAGTGCCGCGAAAGGCAAAATCGTGATATCAATCATTAATCATCACCGGTTTAATGGGCTTAGATCAACATCAAACAAAAATAGACACATCACAATTTAAATAAGTGGTGTACTGTATGCTAAATAAAACAAAAAAAATAATTGATCATGTAAAAACCAGATACAAAAAATATTCCTAGACGATAAATAGTAGTATAACTACTGAATAAATACTGTATTTATCAATAATGATGATCCAAAGCGAGACTGTGTTTGTCCGCGAGTGGGGAGGAGTGGTGCAGCGGTTAGCGCGCTGCCCTGCCAACTTGGCGAGCCAAGTTCGATTCCCGGTCATGGCCAACAACACCAGTGATGATTATCTGAACTGGTCATGGGCCTCTCCTAGGTCGTCTCAGCCTTACATGAATACCTGGTGCGATGTGTAAACATTTCCACCCACCCCCTCGTGTGCCATGCCGGCAACAGTATGTTGAGGCTTTTCAGGGGTATTTTGTCAATCATCATGATTATGGACATGCTTGTTGTTGCTGGTAATATTACTGTTATAATTATATGATTATTGTGTTAATATGAACATTATTGTGTTTCCTGCTACTGCCAATGTTTTTCTGCAAAAATATTTGTAGCAATATTTTTAGCATTACGAGTACGATATCACATACCCTAAATTACTGGAAATATTTTGAAACTGTGTACGAGTGTGTGGTTGTTCCTGAAATGGAGAGTGGTGGTATAGTCGTTAGCGCGCCGCGCCAGGAACCCAGTGACCCGAGTTCGATTCACGGCCAACAATTGTTACAATTATCTGAACTGGTCAAGGGCCTCCGCTAGGTTGATTCACCATAAAATGAGTTCCTGGTGAATTGTGTAGACATCGCCACCCCCTCGTGTGCCGTGCAGGCCTTCAGAGGTCCTCGTTAACAGCACTTGCCCCAACAGTGTTACTGGGGGTCTTTGTCCGCCAGATGCTTGCACGGCAAAGGTTGAGGTGCCACTGACTGCCTTGCATCCATTGCCCGCCCTTCACGATATCAGTCAATAATACAACACTTACGTGTAGAGTATGGCCGTGAAAGGCCAAAGAGCTAACCTCCGCGATAGCTAAATTAGTACACTAAGATATTGCCCGCGATAGATCGAAACCGCGGACGATAAAACTGCGAAATTCAAGGGTCCACCGTATACGAAAACAGATTACACAAAGAGCCCCCGTATAATATTAGCAGACTGTTGGAGCAAGTTTTATTAGTGAGCAGCAGCGACCATGAAGGCCGCCAGGGCACACGAGGGGGTGGGTGACCAGCACAATGCCCGGCCGCCTTTTTCTCCTCAGTCGCGATGTTTACTACACACTGCACTAGGTACTCCTTTGAGGCTTAGTCGACCTAGGGGAGAAGGCCGAGGACCGGTTCAAATAATCGCAACCACTCGTGGTGGTGTTGGTGGCAACCGTGAGTAGGAATAAAACTCGCATCTCTGCCGGGTTCATAGTCCAGTGGTAATTGCACAGACGCCTATGCTCTAAGCCAGCGGTCGGGAACCTATGGCTCGCGAGCCATATATGGCTCTTCTGGTGACGGCATATGGCTCCCAGACAATTTTGAGTTGAAAAAGAAATAAAAAAATAAGTTTGGAACTGATTTTAAAATACTTGTGATATTGCTTAATAATACTGTGTCATTTTAAAGTAAACAGAAATTCGTTTTGAAGATCAATTTCACGGGTCACGGGGCCTCAACGCCTGCATGAATCTCAACCTCACCACGTACGAACCAGACTACAAGGCCATCAGCAAAACCATGCAGCACCAGAAGTTGCATTAAAAGTAAGACATATTTAATTTATTATACGTTAAAAATACTATATGCCTCTCAATGCAATATATTTAGAAATATTTGGCTTTTATGGCTCTCCCAGTCAAAAAGGTTCCCGACCCCTGCTCTAAGCTGTGGAAGAATTGGATTATCTCTCAATAATCATCTCACAACAGAGCCATCGCGGTTGAGTCTCTGATTTGTATTAACAAAAAAACTCTATTATTTAGATCAGTGTTTTTTTAAAGGAATATATTCCTTCGATAAATGTTCATTTTAAGCTGAATCTAGAGAAGTGTGTACAGTATCCGTGTACAACTTGACGTACAGTATTTGTTTATCTAGGGCACAGGCTAACATTCTAGGGCGTGTCTCGTGATGCAAATAACATTGAAAGCATTTTAGGTTTTTTTCTTCCTTCTTTACTCTCGCATAAGAGTTCCTGCTCCAGCGTCTATCTGAACCACACAGCGAGTGATCCGAGTGAAGCACATAACTTATGGCAAGTGCGACTCCCAGTGAGAGTGTGGATAGTGAGCTGAGCTGCTCCATCTGCCTGGACACGTTCGTCTGCCCCTCCACGCTGAGCTGTGGACACTCGTACTGCATCCAGTGTCTGGAGGCCGCCTGGGAGACAGCGAGCAGCTTCCGCTGCCCGCAGTGCCGAGCAGCCTTCCCTGTCCGACCCCAGCTGAGGCGGAACGTGGCCCTCGCCAACCTGGCAGAGCAGCTCAGAGCTGAAGATGTGATGACCACGGGCGTCGTGTGTGACCACTGCAGAAACGGCCAGACTCCTGCAGTGAGGACCTGCTTGAGATGTGAGATGTCTTACTGTGCGACGCACTTGAGGCCACACGTGGAGAATCCCAGGCTAAGAGACCACCTCCTGGTGGATCCCATCGCGAACCTGGGGGAACGACGGTGCCGGCAGCACAGACAGGAGCTCATTCTTTACTGTCAACAGGATGAGAGCCTGGTCTGCACATTTTGCACCATGGCTGGGGAACATAGAGGGCATGAGGTCATTACAGTGGAAAATGCTCAATGGTCAAAACAGGTGAGATATAAATCGCTGCTGTAACCCAATATCCTACAGTGTGACTACAGCATTCTCGGTGTATATTAAGTGCGAAAGTCTATATATAATCGTTTAGATTTACATATTATGAGGTAAGTCATATTTTATTATGAGGGAACTCATATTTTGCCAGTATTGTGACGTTCAATCAATTCAATGTGGGTATTGGATGTAAAAGCAGGGTATTACCTGCTTTATTTATAAGACAAAGCACTTCGTGGCATAGGTAGCAGCGATGTAAAATGCAATTCACAGGATAAGATTTGTACATGTGATTATCAATGATAGGTGGAGAGAAATTTGGAGTAATTTGAGATTCTTCAAAAGTGCTTTGACCATGGACTTAAAGGAGGCAAATGGAAGACCATTTCAGTGCGAGAAACAAGGCCGTCAGACAGGATTTGATTGTCGATAGAGCAGATTTAGATTTGTCTCGAAAATTACAAATTGCCGCTAATATAGACGCTGTGTGTTCCATTCTTTGACAGAACATTGGCTTGTGGTTGAACGTTACCACGGTGAAGCTTGGCCAACCACCAGAGTATTTAGCTGTCAGGCTATTGACAGGTGAAATGGAGCAACACAGTGCGGGATTAAGGCCACATAGCCTGCAGACTGGGTGGGACTTGGCGTCGGCAGTTTCATGTATAGAGAACTTACTCCTGCCAATGCCAAGCCGTGCCAGAGGCAATCACATGGGTACAGATTGCATTGTGAAATCTGAGCACTTGGGTTTAATTTTACAGAAAGTTAAGTTAAACATCCCAATAAAGGCTATTCACGTCAATAATCTTCGCCATCATTATGAATATGTTTGTGGTTGCTGTTTGCGTTGTTGCTGGTAATATTCCTCATCGTTATCCGATTATAGTGTTAATATTGACGTTATTGGGTTTCCTGTTGCTGACAATATTATTCTGAATATATTTATTCGTATCGATATTCTTAGAAATACTCGTACCACATACACTCCATTTATAAAATACTAGCGGGAAGTACCCAGCGTTGCCCGGGTCTTAAAAATATTTCAAAACTACTCTTAAAGATCTAACAGCAGTGCGTACTGACTGTGGTGGTACCTGCTATGATTACAGCAGTGCATACTGTGGTGGTACCTGCTATGATAACAGCAGTGCATATCGACTGTGGTGGTACCTGCTATGATTACAGCAGTGCATACTGACTGTGGTGGTACCTGCTATGATTACCCCCAGCGGCCCAGCCACAATATCCCTGGCCGCTCTGCAGTAATATCTACGGCCTATAGTGGTAGCATCTAGCGACTGTATAGTAGTAATAACTGCACGCATCGGGGTGGGGGGGACATCACACAGTGAAGAATTAACGTCAGCGTTTAGTGTATTTTTATAGCATTTTTAACGCAAAAGAAAATGTCCCCCTCACTCCCACCGAAGGCGTGCGACTTGGAATGGACTGTTCGACCCACCAAAGGCGCGTGAGTTGATATGGTCGTGCAGGCGTCATAAATAAATAAATAAAAGGGAATCGCACAAAATCGGTAATTACACAAATTTTAAGTTTACGGATGTGAAAAAGGAATAGGGCTTGCTCACCGCGGGGCTTACGGCATGGTACCTAGCTATTTTTTTTCCCGTAAACCCCACCGTTGGATATCCAAGCGCGCGACCACACACAAACCCACACACAATTTGTTTATTTTATATATATAGAAGATAGATGTTTAACCTGTGTATGAGGGTGTGGTTGTTCCTGCATTGGACAGCGGTGGTGTAGTGGTTAGAGCACTGTGCTATGAACATCATCACATGGCTCTCCCTACCCTGAGTCCTGCAGCAGCCCTGCCAGCATCAGAGCTGTCTGTACTCCTGATACCACTCTTGAACTTAGGTTGGTTTCCTTTAATATTTAGGATTTAAATTTTGGTGTTTGCCGCACTTTCATGCAAAGTGTGTGCTGTAGATATCTCGGGGGTTATAGTTATGGGTACCCGAGATTACATTGTTGGGAAAAAACTGGAAAAAACACGAGCATGCGAGTTGGCACCCCTTAATAAACCACGCTGTGATGCAGCCACCTACTTGAGACACGACTGTTGTGATGCCTCCTAAAGACCACCTCGCAGCCTGGGAGGTTGGACGTTTCAAAAGAGCGATGATTATCTCTGGGCGATCCAGGAAACCTGCCTACAAGGCTTTGGTTTAAAGACATGTGCCAGATGATGATAATGATGGTAATACTAAACATTGCATGTTTATCTCCCCCATGTAAAGGAGGTGTTTAGACTCGAGAAGACGATGAGAGAGGAGAAGAAGACTACAGCAGAATCACGGACACAGCAGCTCAAGGGCGCCTACAAGCGTATGCAGGTACAGAAATACACACAGACATTTGTATGTACAGAGACACAGACGCGCAGGTACAGAGGCAGGTATTGTAGCTACAGAGGCACATACACCAGCAGGTATACAGAGAGATACATACACCTACAGGTATAAATAGACAGGTGCAGATACAGAAAGATACACAGACACGTGGAGGCACAGAGAGAGAGAGATACACACACAGACGCATGCAAGTATAGAGGCACAGACTTGTGTAGGTACAGAAACCCAATGACACGTAGATACAGAGAGATACACAGACGCATGCAGATACAAACAGAGACACAAACAATACAGATACACAGAGAGACAGTGTAATATGTGGTAGGCTTTTGCAACCAATATTTTCCAGCCAATTAGTAAGGTTTGTCACGTAAGCAAAAAATGCCAATTAGTTACTAGTTCAGCACATCGGTATGTTAGAGAGTACACCCAAAAAAATTACAACTTGAGTATGACGTTTGACTGGTCGGGTGATGGCGGGTTTAACGAAATATTTACATTTACACGATCTAACCCAAAGAAAACCCTCTATTATGGACACAGAGAGACATTGGCTTAAGACTGCCCATGAATAATTTCTTTGAATCCCCTTTCATGCATTGAATTTCCCCACGTTCTAAAAAAAATGTCACCTGCTTCTCTGTATGAAGTTAGGAGACATGGCTGTATCGAGGTTCTTTATGAAGTCACATCGCACTGTGTTGTGTTCTGTTTCAAAGCGCATCATGGTATCTCTGCATAGGAGTCACTGAATGGAACCAAAGAGCGGATCAACAGAGAATTTAAGTGCAGGAGGGAGCAGCTGAGGGAGGAGGAGAAGGAGGCGCTGGAGCGTGTGGACGAGGAGGGCCGCTCTGTGCTGTCCCGCATCCAGGCGACCATCGCTCGCTATGAGAGCAGAGCACAGGATCTGGAGCAGGAGATCAACCAGCTGCTCGCTGCCCTCACCGTGCAGGACCCGCTTTCCTTCCTACAGGTGGCCCGACTTCCATTCACTCACGGCCTTGGTTTATCAGAGGGTTCATCTACAACCAGAAAAGAGCCACCACTCTGCGAGACGTTAACATTGTAGGCAGTTTAATTTGAAAGTTTTTCGATCTGGGTGGAATATGTGGTGTCCAGAAATAGACGTAAGTTTGCTTCCATGTGACAATCAGATTTGGACTTGTTCAATACAACCTCACCATAGTCAAAACTACAATATGTCAGTAGTTAAACATTATCTAACCATGAATGTAGGTGCTAGACCTGTAACGAGTGGTTTTGTCATTTATAGAGGTCCGCCTGTGTCCAGTAAAACAAACTCTGTTTTTTACCATTCTCCATTTGCAGTTATTTGATCATTACGTGATGGGGCATCTGTTTAGGATGTCAATGTAATGTAAATTGTGGGTTTGTGTTTTTCAGAATCCCGTGCATGAGAATTTCAGGTCAGTACCAACCCAGACTCAAACTCGAGCTCTGTCTGCCACCTGGTGGACAAATCAGTGAATGGTCGTGATGTGCTTCCGAATAAATGCCATTGTATGCAGCCTGTACAGTTCGTCCCGATATATGTTGTTTCACACTCACGTCACCGACTTGAGGAATACAACGTAAAATGTCCCCGCACATACGTCGTTTTGACTCAGGTGCATAGCAGTTAGCACGCCGCTCTACGAGCCCGGCGATCCGAGTTCAATTCCTGCTCACGACCAACAACCAGTGACGACGATTATGTTTTTTAAATCCTTTATATTAAGTTCACTTGCTTGCTTGCGTGCTTGCTTGCTTGCTTGCGCGCTTACGACCGTGCAAATCTTTGGGTTGTTTTTTAATCCACTTCCCGTGATCCAATCGAGCTGACATTTTGCACACAGACTCGTGCGTGACAATGTATTTTCGTGAAAATTTTTTCCAAAATTTTACACTTTTTAGGCAAATTTTTATTATTTTACATTTATTCAAAAATAACTCATTTATGGCTTTGGCTGAACGTCACAGTGTAGGAGCCCAGAGCGTGACACCTCCACAGGCCCTGGCGGAGTAGCGCAGTTGGTAGCGCCCTCGCTTCCCATGCCAAAGGTCGCGGGATCGATCCCCGCGTCCTCCACAGGCGAATATATAAGTTTTTACATTTATTCAAATAGAACTCATTCATGGCTTTGGCTGAACGTCACAGTGTAGGAGCCCAGAGCGGGACACGTCCACAGGCCCTGGCGGAGTAGCGCAGTTGGTAGCGCCCTCGCTTCCCATGCCAAAGGTCGCTGGATCGATCCCCGTGTACTCCACAGGCGAATATATTTTTAAATCCTTTATATTAAGTTCACTTTCTTGCTTGCGCGCTTACGACCGTGCAAATATTTCGGTCGTTTTTTTAACCCACTTCCCGTGATCCAATCGAGCTGACATTTTGCACACAGACTCGTTGTGCGTGACAATGTATTTTCGTGAAAAAATGTTTCCAAAATTGTACTCTTTTTAGGAAAAAATAAATTATATTTAATTACCAATTGCTTAATGGTGGCAGGCATTCATCTGACCCATAGGTGGCAGCCATCTCAAGCCAGAGGACGAGAGGACTCTAGCCGCCACGCATATAAAGGATTTATAGTGAAAAACTTTGTTTTTACGGGTTAATTTTTTTATTTTTGACTCGGCTCAGCTGAACTCTACTCTGGGAGGAGGGGGGGACTGTAAAACTCGCGCATGCGCCGCCTTGTTCTCAGTCCCATCGTGTACTCGCGTGCATTGGGAGTGTTCATTGTAATCGGCTTGGACTTTCGCAAAATATCGTCACACAACTCATCCACTCCTCAAAGTAAGATTTTTTAAATTATAGGTTAAGGTAAATCTTTTTTTTAAATGCTGTTTAAGATTCTGTGCTCTTTTCCACTATTTTTTTTGTTTGAGTCATTGCTTAAACATTTCACATACGTTTTCTATTAAAAAAGGGAAAATGCTTTAACGTGTACAGGGCTTCTTCGCAATGCTCGTTAAATGGTGTTCAATTAAATGTTTGATAAATGTAAATGATGTGTAAAGGTTCTTGAACTCAGAATTGGTTATAAATGTGTACATTTTGTTGTACGGTGTAGTACATGTACAGTACATGCACAGTACCTGGATTTGTCCCATGTAATGTAGGTATTTTGGTTGCTAGTTACAAAACACAACATTTCCCTAAGTTATGATCCTTTCTCTACCTTATTACATTGTTTTTTTACGGGGAAAATGGCTCTGCTTTGCATCGCATAGGTCCCTACCCTCCTTTCCCCCATTTGCATTCCTCTGGGGGAAAAGTTCTCGTTATACATCGTTTCGTTATAAGTCGCAACTTTCCAGTCCCTAGCCCCGACGTATATCGGGGATGCCCTGTATATTTTATTTGTTACCTTTTGAAGCAAAGGTAATTAGTTAATCTCTTAATTAACTGTCAATCAACAGTCTGTTAAGGCTATACTGGGGATATTTGTCTTTGTAGAGAAATAGACCCTCAGAATCTTGTGTGTCCCGTGCTGTGAGTACAGGAGCTCAGTCTCTCAGGGGTCTCAGGATGACCCAGCCCCCATCTCCATCTGTCTGAACCTCGGAAAAGCCATCTCAGTGGGAGGCGTCCAAACGAAGCTTCTGCCTTTTCTCGGTATGTACCTCTGCCACATTGACCTTCATTAGACTCCATTACATACACTGGATTGCCTACAAATCCTACTCGTGTGCAGGGTGTCCTTTAGTTTACCCAGGCTTGAGTGCATTAATGCAGCTTGTCCCTTTTGCAAGGGGGACCTGCATAGATTCAGTTTATGAAACAGGCACAAAGGTGCTGGACAAAAAATAGTCAATAACACGAAGGGTCTCATTTATCAAGAGTTGCAAACAACAATGTTAAAATATGTTTATTGAGAGCAAAAGGGCGAATTTGTAAGCCATGAATGAAGCACGTTCCAGTCCTGTCACGCTCATTTAGACACTGACGACCACGCGTTTTGTAGTGGGTACGGAGTTAGTTGAGGAAAGTTAATTCTTAGAATTTAGATGAACATGAACCACATACAAGTAACCTATTACACTAGTCTGCGTTAGTATTTGTGTACACATACTAGTCCTCGGTAATATATGTGTGCATCATCATCATAAATGATCCATGGGCAGATATCCAGTAGGTGTCCACTGCCCATTTCGTATATTTTTTCCACTTTTTTCTGTCTTGTGCCAATATGGTCAAGTAGTACCACATCTTTCTAGCACCAATCTCTTATAACACCGTCGTCAAGCCATTCTATCTTAGCTCTTCCCCTGTTTCTATCATTTTTCAGAACACACTTGGAATTTTCCTGTTGTCCATCCCACATATGTGTCCAAATAGTTCCAGTTTCCTTCTCATCACTGTCTCTATCAGGTATTCTTATATGTCCAACCTTTTTCTTCTACATTGGTGACTCTCTGAGTCGAGCTGCGATGCAGTATCCTTCTGTAGCATTACATTTGAAGTGCCAATATCTTATATCTGTCAATATTTTTAGAGTTTCCCAGTCTCGCAGGCGTAGAAAGTTATACTGGACATGCATGTTCTGAAGATGTTCAGTTTGGTTTTGTAGCTGATTTTCTTGCTTCTCCAGGTATTATAGAATTCTGCCATTACTTATTTTGCCTTTGCCATCCTCGATATTATGTCTTTTGTGCAGTCGTCCCATGTCAGCACACTTGCCAAGTATACAGATTCCTTTACATTCACAATTTTTCTGCTTTCTATTATTACTTCTTTCTCAATATCGTCCCCTCTGAACACCTTCGTCTTTGTCTTTTCCACATGAATCCTCAGGCCAGCATCCTTTTCTGACCTATTCAGTGTATGAACCATTTCCTGCAGTGCGATGCAGCTTTCTACCATCAAATCTATGACGTCCGCGAATCTCAGGTTATTTATTCTTTCTCCTTGCACATATATTCCTGTGCTGTTGTCCTGAGTGGTATCGATCACTCTTTCCAAGTACGTAATGAAGTTGTTTGGTGATAGTGGCTCTCCCTATCTCATACCTATTGTTATTAGGAGCCATCGTCGTATTTTATGTCCAAACTTTATTACTGTCTTTGACCTTTCATCTATATCCTGCATAATCTGTAAGTCTTTTCCTTACTCCATTTGATGAAAAATGTTCCCATGTTATATCTTGCTTAGTCGAATCCAATGCTTTCTGGAAATCGATGAAACAATAAAAAACCAGCCTATTCTTTCTTTTTGCTGTCTCTGCTATGAGCCGTAACATCAATATTTGCTTAATGTGTTCCTATCTTTCCTAAACCCTGTCTATTCATCCACCAAATAGTCCTCAGTGTGTGCCTTTAATCAAGTAAATAGGAGCGTCATGAGTATCTTCCCCATGTGGCACATTAGTGCAATGGTTTTGCAATTTCTACAATTGGTGAGATTTCCTTTCTTGGGTATCGCCACAAATATGGATTTTGTACATTGCTCCAGTATTTTCCCTCTCCATATTTGCTTGTACAGATCATGGATGTTTTTCATAAGTTCCTTACCTCCAGCTTTATTGGTTTCTTCACTTATGCCTTTCACTCCTGGACTTTTGCTTTCCTTAATGTTTTATTGCCTTTTCTACTTCTTTGTACAAGATGTTATAATTTTCGTAATTCCTTAGTGGTGGGGATATCCTTTCTTATTCATCCAGAAGCTCTTTATGATCTTGATCTGTATCCATATTCAGATCACTGCAATACTCAGTCCATCTATTTTTTGTATCTTGTTTGTCCATCATTATCTTACCGTCCTTGGCTTTTATCGCTGTTTGCCTTGGTTGCCATTTCCTATCTGTGCTCTTCACTAGTTTGTAGACCTCCCTGGTCTTGTATACTCCAGCGTAGGATTCACTGTCGCTAAATTACTTTTCCAGCCATTCCTGATTATCCTTTATTGCCGATGTCAACAAGGATGCGGACCTTGTTGACCCGGGTGACGTCTGAGCCGGTATCCTTCTTATGTGGTCGTCATGTGCATTGGATTACTTTAATCTTTTTCTTCATGGCTGAAGTATCAGCAACCTTTTGCCTGACCCTCCTGTTAATCCAGGCTTGGGGCAGGCTCAGATATCCAGTGGATTAGGCACCCACGAGGCAGAGTTTATTTGTATACACATGTTGTATGGTGAACGACGACTCGGAGGTAGGTTTCCAGGTAAGGGCTTGCGCCGGTTTATTAACACAAGGGAGCAATAACTGTACCAGAGGTAGGTGCCCCAATACTGGGTCCTCGGGCTCTATCTGCTGCTAGCCCAGCTATCTCTGGCTCTCTCTGCTGCTAGCCCAGCTATCTCTCGCTCTCTCACTCGAGTCGGGACAAATGCTTAACCAACACCGCCCGACCGAAGAGAGCAGCGCCCCACCTAACCCTAGCTGGCTCGTGCAGACCTCTCCCAGACTTACCCCTGGCTATCTCTTGAACCTCTCTCCATCCCGGGCTCCCACAACGACCCCCCTTTCGTCACGGGGCCCCCCTTAAGTACCCCCAGGTGACATGACGTCCTCGCACCTCACCGCGCATATGACATCACGTCTCCATACTATTCCTTTACACATATACTAGTATGCATTAGTATTTGAGTACACATACTAGTTTTCATATTGTCATACTTTTTATAATCATTGTGCATTAATTTTCTATTTGATTTATTGCATAATTACTATAATATAAATTATTATACAGTACACAATGTGCATTTGTACACGGTACTTGTAATGTTTGTGTTGCTATCGTACACACATTGTTGTGACTGCATGCAAGTGTCTTCACTGTCATTACCACAGATGGATGCTCACCAACTCTAGACACAAACTCAGCCCACAACGAACTCCAGATTTCCTCTGATCTCAGAACAGTGACATGGAGCGGTGTCTCCCAGGGTCGCCCCCATCACCCACACCGATTTGAAGTCTATCGACAAGCTCTGTGCTCCGAGAGCTTCTCGTCGGGTCAGCACTACTGGGAGGTGGACGTGGGGAGCAGTGCATGGTTGTGTCGGATTGCAGTCGCATACGGGACAATCCCACAGAGAGGAAGTGGTCCTGAGTACCTCCTGGGAGGGAGTGATGTCTCCTGGAGTCTACAGAAATATAACAACAGCTTATCAGTGTGGCATGGTGGGGTAGAGACCTTACTGTCAGTGCCAGAGCCTCCGCAGAGAGTCGGGGTTCATTTGGATTGGGACGCGGGACTCCTGTCATTTTACAGCATCGACTCCATGGTGCTGTTACACTCATTTTACCAAACCTTTACTCAACCCCTGTATCCTGGGCTGTACGTGTGGGGTAAAGTTGGTGACTCAGTGACGATTGTGGATCTGAGTCGTGAATCCTGAGAAAGATGAATGTGAACACCGTAGAGATCTGATACAACACACGACAATCACACCATCATCACTTACACGCAGTGCTACATCTTAACTAGTTGGTGGGCACAGTGGTTTGGAGTGCATGGCTTCGATTATAACGTAGGTGAGTGTAATTCCTCACAACCTTTTAGGGATGATATAATAACTACCACTGTGGGTGTGAAGCCAACATCATTGTATTCACCCTGTCAGTGGATTGTGTTTATAGTGTAGGGGTACAATGTTGAGCAATCGTTAAATGGAATGTGTTTATTTAGTAGTGGTGTAATGGATAGGGGTACAATGATTCTTTACTATGGCAACTCAATTAACTGTCTTTATTCCTGGTGGTGAATGCAACAGCATCTATTGGTTGGAATATAAAAAATATTCTTACAGATGCATTGAGTCTGCGATTCTCTGTGTGAGTTTGTGTCTGTGTGTGAATGTATGGTCTGTGTGTACAAAAACGTCATTATAATACTTGTATAATTTATTCCACATTAAACAATTTTCACGAATCTAACAATGCTTGTACATTGAAGTCCATTCGCACCGGACATAACCACTGCGCTTATCGAAGGTACGGTGGAAGGACAACAAACTAAATACAAAAAGTAGTTTGAAAGAAGTGAGATTTAAATCTAGATGTAAAAGTGCATAGCGCCAGTGACTTCCTCATATCAGAAGGAAGCGTGTTCCAGATGGACACAAGCACATCCAAAAACGCACGATGCAAATGTTGTATAAAGAGGCTTTTTCCAAAAATTTATATTAAGAATGATTCTGCATATTTTTGTTGTTGTAATAATTGATCGTGGTGTAGTGCAGGGGCGCGAAAAGGGGTTCCCCCCCCCCCCTTTTGCCTCCTGTCTCTTACCGGGCTTCAAAGGCCGCCACAAAGCACTTACAAACAGTAGGGGCCACGGATCTTCCCGAATGTTGAGAACAGGAGGGGCGATTGAACGGACAACTGTTTTTTGTTTATTTTAGTACAACGGTAAAAGTTCGAAGCTTGGCTATAAGAATAAGTCGCCATTATAGACTGCACTCAGATTAAGAACCAGGCTACAATCTACATTAGTGGGTTATTATTTCTCGTATATTATTATAATATTAATATTTATCACCTTTTTTATTATTTTTCTTCTATCTACGCGACTTTACCGAAAGAACCAAAGAATTAATTCCGGCAGTCACGAAAGTTTAAGTCAAACTTAGTTATATCTCCAACCTCAGGATATCAAAATTTAACTTGAGAATAAGAAGCACGGATCTCTGGCGACACAGACGGAGAACAAGTTAATAAAACCTATGGAATACCTGTGGTAACAACTATGGTAGATCACAAATCTTGTTTAAACATAAACCAAATAATACTTATGAAGTATTAGACTGAGGGTCATCCAGAAGAAATACAATGCGAAACAGATAAATTACACACGACCAAGATAATATGTATTCCATAGAATCAGAGCCTCCCAACCGCCTTTGTCTTCCAGAAGCACGTGGTAGCAATAAATGACACATGCAGGGAGGGTGCCTCCCCTTGAGATATCAAACACAATGAAGAAATTCCAAACCACGACAGAAGTACTGTAAACACTTACAAACAGCAGGGGCCACAGATCTTCAAAACATACCTTGAGTCACTTACAGAGTCAAAACCGCAAAAAGGGATACAAGACTAAGATAAGGGGTGGAAAATAATATTTCTTTTTCTCTCAATTTACAACCCGTAAGAGTGAATGGAAAACATGGTAACAGAAGGTCATACTTCAAGAGACGGCACCCCTCTTTGTGAGAGACAAGAAAATGTAACACCTCCAACCGTGAGGGAAGAGGGCGGGATGCAACCGGACAAAAGGAACCCACCCCCTCCTTCCAGATTAATTATTGCAGAAAGCTGAAAAGCTAGAAAAAGACACTTAGGGGAAATTGAAAGCATCTGTTTCTACAGATGGCGAGATGGCTTGAGGAAGGAGACAGGAACCAGGCCTTGATGTGACTTAACAGGCTACTTCAATAAATGATAATGGACACACACACGTACACCGGACAAACAGTTGCTCAAACAGGCTGAGTGCGAAATTCAAGGAATTCCGGTCCTTTGTGAGAAAGGGAGCCGAGGTGGGAGAATTTCAGATATAAGCAAGAATACAGCACACACAATTCAGTCTTGCTGCGGCAAGCTCCAGGGGTGGGCCCCGCAATTGACCAAGGATGGCGAGACTTGCAGAGTAGTGATGTGTCACCGAGTGTGAGTTCAGCGCTGACAGACGAAGTATCGCTAAAAGTTGTATTCTACATTGAGTGCCAGCTCCCACCAGCAGTTGCAGTAAAAGAGAAAGGGAGAGAAAGAGTAACGAGCAATGACAAGCAAGCAACCTGGAGAAAGGGCGGAAAGCGCCAAGTATCGACCAAGCGAGCATCGCACAGGGCCAACAGCGGCTAACGAATGCCCACGAGTGTGTGGACTCGGAAGCCGAGCACACTCCTGCAAAGGTCGCGTCTACAAGGATCAACCGTGCATGGTGCAAGGGAGAAAGCGTGACCGGCGCAACCTAGGAAGGGTGTCGGCACTGGCGACCAGCGGATGAGCTGCGAGTGCAATCGGGCACCGTCAGGGACAAGCGTCGTGCCGACTCAGCTCATCCAGCAGCAGAGAGGCCAGTAGCTGCCGCCAAGAGAGAGAGAGCGCCATTGGTATGACACGCCCACACACACACGACTCATCGCCCAGCAGGGAACCAAGGCATTTTGGGTATAATAAACGCCCCACCTCGGCGTCTGCTTAACGCAAAAGTTGAGCAAGAAGACAATACACCCACACACACACATAACGCACATATCGGGACTGATAAGATTACTACAAAGTTCTCCTTGTGTTTCGAACAGGGCCATCCTAAGGTGGTGCATCAACTATTAGCTGATCATGAAAAGCATTTCTGCCCATTGAGATACGTGGATATGGTCGTTTAGAAGTATTTTAGTAATTTGTGTTAACTGCATAACTGTACCAATAAATTAATTGATGAAACTAAACATTTATAATCATTTATGTTACGAATCTACACACTTACAGGGATACTATTGTGTTAAAATATTTATTTTGATCACAGAATCTTGCCCGCGAATGTATTGCAGCCTGAGCCATTTGAGAATCATTTCTTCGACAAGCAGAGATAGCTGCCGCACAGCATTGTTCCAAGACATTTCGTTAATTGCATAATCTTACCAATGAATTAATTGAGGTCTACTTTTGCCTTAGGCACATGCTTATTTATTACTGTTCATATGAATATTGTTACATTAATTTTAAGGACTTTTTTCCTATCGCCGTTTATGGTCACTTTACTCTGAGGAATTAGCCAAATGTTCTATTACCCAGTTTAACAAATGTGACCATTGAGGGCTAAATGTACGGATCAATGAGGAAAACATCTCCAGGAGTACTGTGTTGACATTCCTAGCATTAGAGGTGGCATATTAGAATGTTATGTTTTTTTAGATATTAAAGTTTCTTAACACAGAAGAGTCTGAGTGGTGCCTTCCTAAGTTCATGCATAATAATCTTAATTATAAGAACTGTTTCCTGCGGTGAGATCTGAATTTTGAGACCTGACATAAACACACTAAAACATGATCAGTAAAAGTTAAAGCGAGAATCATTGTATTATCCTGATTGATAATACAACCCTAGACAACGAAGCCGAGCCTAATTAGCACAATTACATACACTTGCATAACTTCATACAATTACACCTTCATTGTGTAGGGGCGTGTATGGGCTATGTGTAGCGACGTAAACGGACTGTGTACACGTACGTGTAGGGGCTGACACAGTCGAGCAGGAGCAGTCGCAATATCCCTTGCCCCGGACCAGGAGGGGGCTGTGGGGTGTTCTGGGATCCCCCGCGACCCCATCCCTCGGTTGGGAGGTGTATAAAAGCCCGACCTCTCTACAGGCTCGGGGCCAGTCAAAGACAGAAGCAAGAAGACTGGCCAGATAGGACCCTGGGATCCCTAGTCCTGCTGCCCTTGTCAGGGCCGGGACTCTGTGTGGCTCAGTGGTGAGACCCTGGGAACCCCCGGCCAAACGTCCTTGAAAGGGCTGGGTCTGAGCGGGCCAGTGGTTGGAACCCGCACCCTATCTAGGTCGGGTTAGATTAGCCACTGCACAAATGATGGATATAACTATTACATTATGAACATGGTCTTGTGGATTGTTCTCCAGGTCCTCCTTCGGTGTTGCCCTCTTCCATGTTTAGAATCAACACGCGTTTATAATCATTGGGGAATGGAGGGGGCGAACGAGAATAATTATTTCGGAGGGATTGATGCGAAGAACGTGCTGAGAGATCCAAGATTGGATGGCAATTGGGCAGCTGTAAATGTTGCTCTGCAACCTCGGGTCCAGAAGCTGACATGATCACAGACACTGACCTTGCAGAGCCAGTGTCCTGTGAGTTCAAGCACCATTGCAAATCTGAAGCTGAAAGACTTTTGCTTGATTTAATAATAGACATTTACTGTACCAGTTTAAACAATCTGATTAGTACTTGGCTAGATCACTTGGTTGATGTTCCACATAACAAATCTACCTGTATTGGGCAGTTACTGATTTCCCAACAGGTGGCCCTTATTTTATTGACTACTAGCTGGAAGTACCCGGCATTGCCCGGGTCTTACAAATATTTCAAAACTACTATTAAAAATCTAACAGCAGTGCGTACTGACTGTAGTGGTACCTGCTATGATTACAGCAGTGCATACCGACTGTGGTGGTACCTGCTATGATTACAGCAGTGCATACTGACTGTGGTGGTACCTGCTATCACTACAATAGTTCATGCTGACTCTATAGCAGTATTTATCGACTTTATAGCACAAAGTACTCACCTGACAGAGTGGCGTGGTGAGGCCTAGTCCCGTGCAGAGCGTTCGGCCTCGCCTAGATTGTCCAGCCGGCCGCGGTGGCACCTTGGCAGGCTGGGGCTGGGCTGCTACCTCTGACCCTTTCCCCCCAGCCACGATCTCCCCGGCCGCTCTGCAGTAATATCTGCGGCTTATAGTGGTTGCATCTAGCGAGTGTATAGTAGTAATAACTGCACGCATCGGGGTGGGGGGGACATCACACAATAAAGAATAAACGTCAGCGTTTAGTGTATTTTTATAGAATTTTTTACGTGAAAGAAAATGTCCCCCTCACTCCCACCGAAGGCGTGCCACTTTGGCATGGGCCCCCCTCCCACCAAAGGCACGTGAGTTGGTATTGTGGTGCACACGTCATAAATAAATAAATAAACAAAAGCGAAGCGCTCAAAAATCGCACTAAATCACTAATTTTACTAATTTAAAGTTGACGGATCTGAAAAAAAAATAGCGCTTGCTACCGTGGGGCTTACGGCGTGGTACCTGGATATCTTTTTTTTACGTTAACCCAACCGTTGGAGAGCCAAGCGTGCGACCACACATAAACCCACACACAAACCCACACACAATTTTTTACTTGTATATGTATAGATAGATGTACAGATAATGGGCAGAAAATCCTTGACCAGGTTCTCAACTCGTGTCCTTCCAACTGCGAGGGTAAATCACAGCGCCACTCAGATGGTCGTATTGCATCCATCTCACCATAATGCGTGTGATGAAGCTTGGAGAGCTGAGTCTGTTATGAGCGGTCAATGAAATTACCCTGAACGTTGATGCATAGGAGCTCAGACTACAGGGCTTCCTCTGATCTTAGCATCTCCGTTTCTTCTGCATAGAAGGTGACTGGTCAGTGGAATGGCAGTCTCATCGCATTTGTATCTTGTTCTCTACATGAGAGATTCCTCATCCTCTGTCTCAGTGACACCTCTCATATTCACATCCATGCTACCACTGACACTGCGATGCTTTAATGGTGAGAGTAGATGTTTTGTTTGTGAAAACTCGTGGAGTACATAGAACGTCATCAGGCATTACTAATATCAACATAATCACAGGTTACATGGGGTTACAGAAAGTTACTTCTTGCAATGGACATATTTCTGGTTTTACGGACAAATTCCAAAATAATAACGACCTCGTGACTTCCTATAAGCAACTCATCTGTAGAGTATTTATGTGTTTTCTTGACTTATGTTCAGTACCCAAAGATCTGTTACCTGTGTAGTAAGCGACTTCCAAGACATGCCATGCAGAGGGCTTCTTATTTATTTCTCACACTTACAAGCACAAATCACTGAGCGATACATATATATACGGGGCTATATATTGCTGACCCATCCACACAGCCCCATCGTGGGCGTCTAACTATATAGCTGGCTGACTAATATAGCGATGACAACGATGGGAGCCGTACAGATGATCGGCCATGCGGCCGGACAATGAAGAAAAGCAGACATCTGATATGTATAACAATATATGCTGAACACGTAGGCTTTTGCGACCAATATCATCAATGAGTTTTTTTTTGGGGGGTTAGATCGCATAAATATATAAATGTGTCATTAAAACCAGCCACCACCGGACACAGCCAACTAGTAAAGGTTGTCACGTAAAAGGAACATGCCAATTCGCCACGAGTATAGCACACCGGTGTGTTGGAGAGCCAAGCCACAACATTTACAATCTGAGTACGAAGTTTCACCAGTAATTACAACTAGCTTCATCAGGCGACAGCCAGATTTGTGGAGAAGTCCACCTGTTTCGTTCCACATACAAATTAGCACAATACGTAACGAAACAAATACAGCCCTAAATCGGTAGGACCTCTTCGTTCATCAAAAACTCTGAACATCTCATAAATATATTAAATATATTAAGCGTAACCCTAATGATATTCTCGTAAGTGTTGTGACTTCTCTGTTCACGAGGGTTCCGGTCAACGAGTTAAATTACACTACACTCTGGTAACGAACAAAGGTTTAGCCAAATATATCCCAAGACTAGCTGAACAATGTCTAAAGAACACCTGCTTCTTGTGGAAAGGTGCCTTCTATAAACAAAAGGAATGAGCAGCAATGGGCTCTCCTTGTACATGGAAGATTTTGAAACAAAAGCAATAGCGTCAAGCACACTAAAACCCGATGCTTGGTTTAGATATGTGGATGACACGTTGGTGGTCTGGCCACATGGCACAAATACATTTAACACATTTCTAAATCATCTTAACTGGCAAAACCCATCCATCCAGTTCACCATGGAAGTGGAAGCTGACAGAACTCTATCATTTTTGGATATTCTGCTCGGGCGGGGTCGAAATGGTAAAATAACACACAGCGTTTACCGATAGAAAACGCATACTGATGCCTCTCTGAATGCAGAGTCACACCATCATCCCTCACAGAAATCTGCTCTTATCAAGATGCTCATTCGTCGGGATGAGAAAGTGTCAGATGTGACAGTCTGAGAAGTGAAATTCAACAGGTTAAAGAAGCGCTGAAAATGAACGGTCACAATGATGCACAAATCAACAGGGTATTGAATTCCAAAACCAAATCAAATAACACGAGCATTGAAACTGCCCAAGTAATCAAAATACCGTACATTACATAAAATCCGTGATCTGGTCCCGTCTGTAAAAGATGTGGTTCCAGACATACAGTACCCTGGCGTCTACAAACTAAGTTGCCTCTGTGGTAGCAGTTACATTGGAGAAACCAAACGACATGTCTCGGACCGCATCCGTGAACATAAAGCAGACTTGAAACACGGTAGGACAAACACCTCAGCCGTGGCAGATCACTGTTACAATTCAGTGGGCTCACATGATATTGACTTCTCCAAGACAGAGGTGCTCTGCAAGCCATCTGGCTACCATGAGAGATTCGTTCATGAGGCGATCCACATATACAAACACAGAGACAATTTCAACCGAGAAGATGGATTCTGGCTTAGCAATCATTGGAAGGACGTAATAAACCATTTCGGATCTTAACTGATTATGTTCACGTTTACAATGACTTTCAGACCGCTTTCCACTCACTGGCATTGTATTCTCCACAGGAAATGGATTCTTTGCTCCGCTGCATTGACATATTCTGTTGCTTCCTCTTAGTATCTTTCACACGACGGTCAACGGTACAGTGTATAATAACAAATAATATAAAAATGTATACGCTTAATACAATGTACAAAGTAATATATAGTATCGTAATTGTATAGTGAATATACAGCAGTGTGATATACAGTAGGGTGGGTAGAATAATACATAGTGTAATATTACAATGTATAAGGTATAGGGTGGTTTATAGCAATACAGTATATAATTTAATGTTGGGTTTGTCTATGGCAGTATATAGTACGGTGTAGACTCGTGTGATGTAAGAGAATAAAGTTTAGATGGAAGCATATTATATTTTTTACGACGTAGAATTGTAATGCATTACTTTCTGTTAGTAACTCAGCTTATTGTAGAGTATATTTAGTATACTGATGATAATATGTAGTTTATACTTTAGTTGTTTACGTGGTGGTGTTAGTTACTGCAGCTACATACTATTAACACTTCTTCCCTTTATTAATGCTACCCCTATCCCCTCCCTGTGATGCTGCTAATCCTGCATAATGCATGGGCATAAGTAGTACTAATCACATACCTGCATTTCTCATATCCCCTCCCTTGGATGCTGCTAATCCTGCATAATGCACGGACATAAGTAGTACTAATCACATACCTGCATTTCCCATAAATATGCTAAATTCCTCTTGATATGCAAATTATTTTGTCAAGGCGCTCTTTCCCCCCCTTCCAACCCAGCTTATATATATGCTCCAAGCACGTGTGCTGTTTCATTCAGACGCTGTCGCCTCGACAGACATGGTTTTCACCTGAGGACGGCTGCTTGCGTTGTGGCCGAAACGTCGTGAGAATTGTTTTATTATGTTTTATTTTTATTATTTTATTACTTTCCTTCTACGTGACTTTACCGAAAGAACCAAGAAGATAGCCACTACTGGCCAAGACAAATTAAAGAATCTATCGAAATAGAAATAAATATAAGTAAATTTAACCGTTTGGATAGCTATCACCATAGTGCTGCGTGGAAGCGAATAAACAAATAATACATTGTTTAAAAGCATGCTTATGAAGGGGACCATACTTCAATATGGATTACCGTTGGTACGGCTATTTTAATACACACAATGGACAAGAAGTACAAGATCAAAGGGCTCGCATAATGCGCAAGCATAATGTACGTTGACTCATTAATCACCCCCCCCCTTCCCACTTTACGCAAGAGCACACAAGTGTGGTCACCACATCTACGCCTCTATATAAGGAACGAGACAGTGGGACTTCTCCACAAATCTGGCTGTCGTCTGATGAAGCTATTTGTAATTACTGGCGAAACGTCGTACTCAGATTGTAAATGTTGTGGCTTGGCTCTCCAACACACCGGTGTACTGTACTAGTGACGAATTGGCATGTTTTGTTGACAAGACAACCCTTACTAGTTGGCTGTGTCGGGTGGTGGCGGGTTTTAACGACACATTTATATATTACGCGATCTAACCCAAAAAAAACTATTATGGATGATATTGGTCGCGAAAGCCTTTCTACGTGTTTAACTCAACATACAATATTTTCAATGCGTTTGAATTTAGTTCAATGCTACGCCTTTATCACGAGGGGGCGAAACAGCACCGCTCTGATGACATTTGACGTGAGATGTATTGTGATTTTTTTTTTAAATCTATTTTGTTCTTGCACATGGCATTATATTAAGGAGCGAGCGAAGGCAAGGAGGCTTGAATTCCAAATAAACTTTTGAACAACAAATTGCAGCCTACGAACTTGTGTTGAAGTTTAAATGTTTTATTTATTTTGAATAATTCTAGCACATTCTCAAATGAACTTAGACTAAACTTTTTTATTTACATGGTAAGGCCCACTGAGCAATGTAGCCCTTTTCAGAAGCGAACTTGGCACAAATGATAGCTCAACGAAATGCCTTATCATCATGTGGGTAATTATAGCAGCCAACGCATGTTGATTCGAAATGTAGAGAGAAAAACCAGATGACTCAGAGAAAAATCTACGCGACTACGGAGAGAACATGACAACGCTAAATATACAGGCGTCGTCGGGATTAAACCCAAGACCTCCTGTATACCATGTGAGGGAGATAATATCTCGCCACCATGGTGCCCCTTGAAATATGACCATTCATTAAACATGACCAGCGTCATCACTTAATATATTGTCAAGCTTGTATTTTTGTTGGTGCAAACTCTCCTGCCTGAGACAGTGTGGTTATCCGGAGATGTTTCTAGGACAGTCGTGGTCAGTGTGTGGATCGCTAAACAAAATAAGAATCATTGACGAGATCAGAAAGGTATTGTGGTTCATTTGTGGCAAGCATCTTCTTGGTTTTTTTTCGGTAAAGTCACGTAGAAGGGAAGTAATAAAATAATAAAAATAATAAAACATAATAAAATAATTCTCACAACGTTTCGGCCACAACGCAAGCAGCCGTCTTCAGGTGAAACCAGGTCTGTCGAGGCGACAGCGTCTGAATGAGGCAGCACACGTGCTTGGAGCATATATATAAGCTGGGTTGGGAGGGGGGCGCCTTAACAAAAGAATTTGCATATCAAACGTCGTGAGAATTATTTTATTATGTTTTATTATTTTTATTATTTTATTACTTCCCTTCTACGTGACTTTACCGAAAGAACCAAGAAGATCAGACAGATTATTTGCTGATGCTGACCTTGGCAGCGGTGCACAAATAAAAAAAAAACCTCAACACATTGGTCAATAACACCAGTCCTCCTATCCACCCCTCCCATCCCCTTCCGTCCACTCCCGCCCCCCTCCCCCCCCCACCTCCCGCCCCCTGACGCCCCCTCCTATCCAACCCCCCCCCCCCCGCCCCCACCCCCCCCCCGTCACACCTTGACAGCGACGTGCAGCTTGGCGGCCTTCTTGGACGATCCCGAGGCCTCGTAGGCGACGCCGTTGACCTCGACGCCCATGGTGAAGACGGGTGCGTGCACGGGCCCCGACTCGGAGATCAGCTTGTACTGCAGCCCCGTGCGGATGTGGTTCAGGCGCATCACCGCATTCATCGGCTGGCTCGACTCCTTGCCCTTCACCTCCCCTGCAGCAGCGGCAACGACGACAACAACAACAACAACAACCGGCGTTGGCCACCGAGCGGCGGTGACGTCATCATCGTCGTCCTCACCCACACACCCCGGCACTTGCGCCAGGCTGGGGGCTGCTTTGAAGCCGTTGCGTGCCGTGTCGAAGGCTCGCCGCGGGGCACGGAACACGCCGAGCTGCCGTGGGGGCTGCGCCGATTTCTGTTTACCAGAAACGCCAAACTCCATCACGCCGTGGTTGGCCTGGAGCACCGTCCGAACGACCTACCTTTGAGGCCGAACTTGCGCTTCTTGGCGTCGGGCTGAGAGGAATTCTCCAGGGGCCTCTTCAGCGCCACGGGACCGGCGCCTTGTACCGTATCACCTGCCCGGTTTGGAGCGACAAGCGGAAAACGGAGGAGTTGGCGATCGAGCGAGCGAGCGAGCGAGCGAGCCACCGGCTCGGCGCGTTCATCACAACGATGCCACCGTCAGTGGAAGCTGAGCACGGGCCGACGTCTCTCACCTGAGTCGCTGACTCCCTTGCCCTTCTTGGGGAGCGGATCCATGCCCAGCACACGGTGGACCTGCCCGAAGGCTAGCAACCGCAGCGCATGCTGCTCTCACACAAACAACACACACACAGGCAAAGATCCTCCGTGTAGCCGACCGCAGACCACTGGCACAAGTGCTGTTAGTGGGCAACGGCGAAGGCCGGCATGGCATAACGAGGCGGCAGTGTGGGCAGCACCACGCCCCGGCCACCTTTGTCTCTCCAGTGGCGATGTCTACACATCGCACCGAGTACTAATTTGAAGCCGAGTCAAACTAGGGGAGGCCCAGGATCGGTGCAGATAATCGTCGCTGGTGTTGGCCGTGAACGGGAATCGAACTCGGGTCGCCGGGTTGGTAGCGCGCGGCGCGAACCACTACACCACCACTCCCCACACACACACAGGCAAAGACAAAGATCCCCCACATAGCCTTAACAGACTGTAGGGGCAAGTGCTGTTAGCGAGCACCTATGAAGGCCGGAACGGCACACGAGGGGGTGGGTGGCCAGCACCACGCCCGACCGCCTTTGTCTCCCTAGTGGCGATGTTTACACACCACACCAGGTACTCATTTGAGGCTGAGTCGACCTAGGGGAGGCCCGTGACCGGTTCAGATAATCGTCACTGGTGTTGTGCCGTGAACGGGAATCGAACTCGGGTCGCCGGGTTTGGTAGCGCACGGCACGAACCGCTACACCACCACTCCCCACAAAACAACAACAACCGCCATTCTCCACTAAGTGGCGGTGACGTCACCACGACGCTTGTGCCAGGCCCTGTGCACCTTGAGGCCACGTGAAGTGTCGAACGCCCGCTGGCAGGTCCCCACACACAGGCGCACACACAGGCGCACACACAGGCGCACACACAGGCGCACACAGGCACATAGGCGCACACACAGGCGCACACGGTCGCCCTTCAGCCAATGCCGGTCTCACATTCAAATGTCTGGACTTAGGGTCAGGGTGTCAGTGTCAGTGTGTGCATGTGGGGAGCGGTCGTGTAGTTGTTAGCGCTACGCTGCACTACGAACTTGGCGACCCGAATTCGATTCCCGCTCA
>CM025637.2:1818211-1840093 GCA_014621495.2 Entosphenus tridentatus
AGCACGTGTGCTGCCTCATTCAGACGCTGTCGCCTCGACAGACCTGGTTTCACCTGAAGACGGCTGCTTGCGTTGTGGCCGAAACGTCGTGAGAATTATTTTATTATGTTTTATTATTTTTATTATTTTATTACTTCCCTTCTACGTGACTTTACCGAAAAAACCAAGAAGATGAATTCCTGCAGTCACGAAAGCTTTAAATCGAAATTGTGGCAAGCACTTTCTCTGTAATGAGTGCGACCTTATAATTCATGTGATCGGCAATCGGAAGCCAATGCAGCTCGGCGAGCACTGGACGAACATGGTCGAATCTTGCAGTAAACTTCCAAAATACATAAGTATACAAATTCCTTTACGTCCACAATATTTGCTGCTTTCCATTATTCCTTCTCTCTCAATGTTCTCCCTTAGCTGGAGTTATGGCTGATTAAATCTGTCTGATATTATGGATGTACATGGTGGTCCAGATGTCTTGTGAACCCCCATTTAAGTCTCTAAAAATGTATATGTTTGAAAGTGTGATTTATTTAAAACAGAAATGAACATACAAATGACAAAAAAAACATGGTCGGGGTTAATTAATTGGAGGTCAAAAAACATCTGGATCACCCTGTACATGTGCGACCCGATGTCACTCGCGGTGTTGTGTGCCCTGTAAGTACGTTGAACTTATTTTGCACAATGAGTAGCCACAAAAAGCAGTTCTAAACAAATGAGTTTTCAATCTCGATAATGTATAAGTGCGTACCCCCAGTGGCTTCCTAATATTGTGAGGAAGCGCATTCCAGGTGGCCACAGAAGCGCATCTGAAAGTGCGCGATGCGGTGACTGTTTTTGTTCGTTGGCTAGCCAAAAGCCGCTTCTGCGAGGATGACCAGAGTTTACTTGATGGTTTATGCTCATTAACGAGATCAGCCAAGTATTGTATATGTATGCTGGACTTCTTATGCACCGTATGTAGCTAACCGTGCTGATTGGAGGTGCGGGAACAATTACCCTAGGCTGCCCGCCCCCTGAACCGATTGAGCGACTTTTTTCGGAAATGTTCCACTGTCTCTCGGTCACAAAAATAACGCGAGTGAATCGCAGCATTAGAGTCGAAACGGCAACGCTGACTCGAGGAGGGCAGGAATTTGCACTGTACATCTGTAACGCCGGAGTTCAAGACAAAATAAAACAACATTAATATTGGTTAAGTTATAGGTCTGTGTCACATTGTACATGATAACACGTAGGCTTTCGTGACCATTATTATCCATAATCAAGGTTTTTTTGGATGTGCTGAAGTAGTAATTGGCACGTTTTGTTTACGTGATACACTTTACTAAATGGCTGTATTGGGTGGTGGTGGGTTTAACGACGCATTTATATTTATGCGATCTAACCCAAAAAAAATCCTTATTTTTTATTGTCCATGATGTTAATTAAAAGAAAATAAGTTTGGTAAACTACCCTGATTAAGCTACTATAACCCTATGATCTAAATGGCCTCCCTAAAAAAAGATTAGATCTGCTTTTTTCCCCATGTTTTTATGTTCCGGTAAGATGAAAAAAAATGTGTTCGTGGTATTTAGAAAGAGAGAGCGAAGTGAATGCGTTTTGTCACCCGGGCTCGGGGGCTGGGTGGTCTGCCAAAATTGTTTGCATCGGCTGCGTCCAGTCGGCAACTTGTGGATCCGAAGAAGCATGGACTGCTCTTTAAGGGCTGCTTTGCGGCTCTTGAAATATTGAGGTTTTTTTTACTGCAATCGAAAAATTTTTTTTACCCGTAAAAAAAGTTTTTCACTATAAATCCTTCATATGCGTGGCGGCTAGAGTCGTCTCGTCCTCTGGCTTGAGATGGCTGCCACCTATGGGTCAGATGATTGCATGGCAGCATTAAGCAATAGGTAATTAAATATAATATTTTTGTCCTAAAAAGTGTAAAATTTTGGAAAACATTTTTCACGAACATTAATTGTCACGTACAACGAGTCTGTGTGGAAAATGTCAGCTCGATTGGATCACGGGAAGTGGGTTAAAAAACGACCGAAAGATTTGCACGGTCGTAAGCAAGCAAGTGAACTTAATATATAGGATTTAAAAATGGCTCCAGTTTACCATGGGAGTCCAGTTTACTATGGGAGTCCATTTTAACATGGAAGTCCAGTTTAACATGGGCAGGAGTCGGCAACCTGTGGCTCCGGAGCAGCACGCAGCTTTTTAAGGACTGCTTCGTGACGGTATTTATTAAGGACCACCATTTCGTATTCATATTGCATTCCGGCTCATATTGCATTCCGGTTGCTGAGTGGTCCGCCGGCCAACAAACTTCGAGAAACATTGAATCTAGGGGGTGTTTAGGAACGCTGGTTGTGCCGGCATTTTCCCCCAACAAACCAAAAGTGGCCTGCTAATTGATTGTGGTTTAGCCAGTGGCATAGTAACTACATCATCAGCTCAGGGGGTGCGGCAATCAGTCTGGTGTGGTCCCAACCTTTGATTTGTCTCGCACGGTCGCACCTTGGTCATTATATATCGTGGCTCTTCTTGCCTAATCACATTGTAGTGAGTTCAACTGAGTCGCAGACGTTGTCTTGGGAGCAACACTATTTATTACATAAACTCAACACAACATAATGTAACCTACACTCGGGTGTTGAACGCCCATCTAACCATGCTACGGCAGAACTAGACACGGTCCCGCTATCCCGGTCGGGACCACGAGCTGGGTCCCGGACCGCGTGGCTAGAGGCTTCTTCAACCCGACGTGGATCTTCTTCACCAACAACCCGAAGAACCCCTCGCCCCTCACGGGGCCCCCGCTATATCGGCCCGGGCTGGTGCTGGCTCTGCCCCTCGCCCCGCCTACCTTCTAGATCTCTCGAGCTCCTTCCCGAAGGCTCCTGAGAGCTCATCTATACTACGTGACCCCCCAGCGGCCCCCGTCCACCGGTGGCCCCCCTCCAATATCATCCAGTCACGTGTCGGCAGGTCAACCAGCGTATCATGCCCCAACGTAACCCTGGCTGGCTGACACTCTCTCTCGCTCCCTCACCGGGAGCCTGCACCGTACACTGTACATGGTGCCTCTGTGCTAATCAGTGCTCACCCAAGCCCCGCTAGGGCTGGTACTACGCCCAGTAACCGGACTGCACATAATGACAACATATTATCCGCCGTGGCCTTGCAAGCCCGGCACCACACAGTGACATTCACAGTACAACATTATTAATTACGCTAATGGTCTAGAGCATTTAGTTTTATAGGGGCGCTCCATCTTCGCAAAATGTAGCCACTACAGCTCCATAGTACCTCTTTGCAATATTACGTTACTGATCGAATTTTATTAAAATAAAATGTGGAACGTATATGAAAATATTTTAATGAAAATAAATTTATACCGAGTTTTAAATAAACTAACTAAAAGCGAAACCATTTTTATTTTACCAGGTAAGGGCCACTGAGCTATATCGCTCTTTTTTCAGAAGCGACCTGGCCACAAATGATAGCTCGCCGAAGTGGTTGGGCATGTGGAAATTTATAGCAGCCAAATACCCTAAAAACGCATGTTTCTAAATGTGAAAGGAAGAAAAAACAGTGCGCGTGAAAAAAAATCCACGGGACCATGAGGAGAATATGCAGACTCCAAATATACAGGTGTCAGGGTAGGGATCAAACCCACGAACTCCCGGTATACCAGGCGAGTAGTTAACATCTCAACACCGCCGCGTCCTGAGCTTTTGTTCTTTAATACTGTTGTTGAGAACAGATCTCATGGTGGTTGTCAAGGGAGCCCCAACTCGTGGCTTTAGCCAGAGTGAGGCCAAGGCACCCCCTGCTCCCACACTCGTTACCCTCCTGGGTTTAGCCATTTACACTGCACGCGTTGGAGGACAGAAACGCGTAGAAAGCTTCAAGTGCCACGCGGGGAGATCAAAGTGACAACCTCTGGAAGTATGTTCATAACTGGCGTAACATATTTGGCGATCTTGATGATGTTGTGGTGTTCTTCTTGCTTACGGCTATGTAGATGCAGAGCAACAACTACAATTTCACATCCAGGTGGTAGAGCCGCAGCTGTGTTGACAGTGGTGCACAAGTGTAATAAAAGACTCCGTCAGGCGATGCTCGTCTCCGTTTGTCTTTTATTCAGGTTCTTCTCCGCACCCCCCACTGGCCTCCTCTCGGACCAGTGTCGTCTCGCACGCGCCCCGCGCACGCTCCCTCTCTCGTGCCGCGCACGCTCTCTCTCGCGTGCCCCGCACGCTCCTCCGTTAGCTCCTCTATTCCCGCACTCCGCACACCGCTGGCCGACGGCGTGCAGAGGTCCTTCAGCCACGTGGCCGATGGCGCGGATCTTTCCTCACCACCCAATGTGGCTCAGCCTCTTAACTTCCCCGACTGCCCCGATCTCTTCCGGGCTCCTACTTATATACATTCCCCCCACGTGACCCTGACTCCACTCCTTCCGGATCGTCAGATCCGGCCTTCCTATACTACCCCGCTGGCTCCGCCCCCATTCACCTCGCCTCCCATTGGAGCCGAAGTGAACGGTGGCCCCTCCCACACGCCCCGCAGACCAGGCTCCACCCCCCAATACCCCGGGCCGTGTGATTGGACCAGAGCCCAGCAACAACCCCATTTACGCTCGCATTACACAAGGACAGCAAACAAACAACCCCAACACATACGTCACTAACGACAACGCTGCGGTATTTAAGAATTAAATAAATATCAGGGCACGTTTAGGGCAACCGATTCAAATAATGTCTGTGGAGTGCACAGCCCCGACTCCTGTTGATAAAACGCATTAACTTATCTCTAACTACCAGTCATACTAAATTATTAATATTAGTGGCACATAAAAAAAATACACAACGATAAGGTTTTTTTAGGGGGATTATTTAGATCTTAAGGTTAGTGTAGTTTAATCAGGGCAGTTTACCTGACCTTATTTATAATTAATGTCCGAAACAAAAAGGAATAAGCATTGACATTATTTCCGGATCAATCTGCATTTGTATCACAATCCGTGGGCCACCTTAAAGACTGTCAAGAACCAGTGATGGTCCGGGAACCACACTTTGAGAGCCACTGGTTTAGGGCAATGGCATTTTTCTTCACAGCACATGGAGAGACAAACTATATATAGCCGACGTGACCCGTATTTGTACAATAATAATCGTTCTGTTTATGGTCACTCGCGGTCTTATTCGGGGGGTTGGTAATCTCCTACGCCCACAGCGGTTGATTGGTTCTTCATGCAACATCCAAGCTGCGTTGCCCCACCCTTACCATTCTTCACTCGGCGCTGTGGCTATCTCTACGCCACACCACATGCACTTCTGCTTGGTGGTGACACCTCGGCAGGAGAGCAGCATGGTACCAGCCTCAGCTAATCACCACGGAGCCTCGTAAGTTGTTGGGTTTTTTAGTTGCGAAGCCGCTCTATGCCGACTTGATTCTGTCTCTTTGTTTGTAAGTCTATTTGTTTGTCTGTCTTGTTGTCTGTCTGTTTGCCTGTTTATCTGTCTGTCTTTTTGTTCGTACGTTTGTCTGTTTATGGAAAAATTCTGAAATCTCAAAACAACGTATGTATGTTGAACTTCTTTCGCACCGTACGTAGCCAACTGTGCTAATCGGAGGTACGGCTGGGAGAACAAACTAAACGCAAAAAACAGTTCTAAAGAAATTAGTTTTCAATTTAGTACAGTGGTGTAGTATATAGTGGTGTAGCCTATAGTGTAGTATATAGTGTAGTGTACAGTCATGCAGTGTGTGGTGTACAGTGTACTGTATAGAAGTATTATGTTAAAATTATATTGCATCGCCCGCACGATGCTCATCGGGGGTGCGGAGGAAGGGCAACAAACGAAACAAAAAGCCTCGTTCAAAAGAAATGAGTTTTTAATCTAAATTATTCAAAAGTACAGCTCCAGTGGCTTCCTAATATCGGAAGGAAGAGCGTTCCAGACGGCAACAGAAGCGCATCTGCGCCGTGCGATGCAGTGAGGTTTGCATGTAACTCCCACCTCTTTCGAGACGTTCATTCGGCCTGCGTTGAAGAGGAACCCACAAATTCACTCCAGAAGGGGGCTCCGTATATACCCCTTGAATGGAAGAGAGCCTTCTGCCAGCAGTAGTGGCGTAGTTAGCAAGCAGACAATTGCAGGGCTGCACCTTTTACCTTTACAACAAGCGTACGGCAAGTCTTTGTTTGAAGCGCTTGTCGTAGTAGTAGTAGATGCGTTTCTGAAATGTGGCGCGTGGAAAATGCGTTAAGCAAAAAATGCGTGAAGTGAAGACAATTTCCCCATGTTCCATCTATAAATAAATATCTTAATATGTACGTCTCAAAGGCATCTAGGGTACTTCCCGACAATGTAGAAAGCTAAAATTTGGTACATAGGTAGTTTTTAGGACACAAATAACAGGAAACAAATAAAAAAAATCCGCGATTTTTCATTTTAAGGCCACAAAATCAAAATTTTAAATGCCCCATAAAAAGGTTTTGTGCGTGTCATTCAGAAAGCGTTCAAATGAAAAGATTGCAGGGTTTTTTTCATTTTATAATGCGTTAAACAGCAAGAGAACCATTGCTCTATATTGTATTGTTTTTGAGATATTTCGGATTAAAGCGGGTTTTAACGAAAAATACGCAATTTATGATGTTCAAATCTGAAGAATTCGAAAATGGTAAAAGATGGGCGCTTCCCCACATAGAGTATTTTTGCTCTTTCTAATAGAAAAGGGACGGAATCTTTAAATTGAGTGGTTTCCGATAGGTACGTTTGGAAATATAAGAAGTTGAATCAAGTCATAAACAATGTTGCGAAAAAATATTTTTTGGGAGTAGTTGTTAGTGTCTGCTTGTAGATACAAAGTGTTATAAATCGCATCAGGTTCTTTATTATATTTATTGAAAACCTTTTGCCTGGCGAAGACAGGCTTAATGAACTAGTAATACATAATGTAGTAATGATAAAGTCTGGAGAGATACAATGCACTGCTAAGCGTGCCACGTAGTGAGATGGCGGGACAAATAACTGCGTTACTATACCACTGTACTGCTCAGCTAAGCAGCTGAAGAAAGTAGTTCGTCGTCGACCACGTTATAATGGCACGCAACTCCCACATTTTTGGTGGTGCGTGTTCCGCATTGTGTGAAAAGTGTAAAGTAAAAAATAATGTGCTCGGTTGACAAAACTTCCCCCAACAGTATATGCAGGCTACACCGTATATATGTCTATCTGTGCATGTATTTCAGTGTAAATCGTATTTATATCTTAGTGTGCATCTCAGTATGGATCTCAGTATATATCTGTGTGTGTGAGACAGCTGACACATGCAGTAGACACGGTGTTCACAGTACACACAGTACGCATAGCACACAAGCAGTACACACACTACACACAGAAAACACACACGCTGTTCACACAGTACATGCACAGTACACAAAGTGTGCGAACAGTACATACTTTGTACACAATACACGGTACACGCTGTACACACACACAAAACACAGTACACACGCTGTACACACAGCACACACTGTACAAACAGTCCGCACACAACACACACTGTACACAGTACACACAGTACAAACACCGTACATACACAGCACACACTGTACACAGTACCTGGAACAAACACCGTACATACACCGTACACACAGTATGCACACTGTACACACAGTACAAATGCTGTCCAATGTCTGACCACATAGCGGCATGTAGAGCGAATTAAAACTGCAGTCGAGCGATTTTTTGTTAGAAAGAGGTTAACTCCATACACTATGAAAAGTCGCACAAACCAAACCGGCATCGTGGGAGGGAAACTTTTTTTTATACAACACAATGGCTGGTAGTATCTGACCCTTTCCTGTCCCTTCATGTCGGAGCAGTATGTAAGCATCAGTCGAGCACTCAAATTATGACAGCGGTTAGGAGGGGTGTTGATCACACGACCCTCTCAGCCATAATATCTGATCAATTTCGGTAATTACCCAACGGTGGTCTTCTTTTGTATGGATTCATGGCAACAGATTAAAGATGTAATTTTAGATTTGTTATCCACTGAATTATCCGTTCTGAAAGAGTGGATCTCGTCCGTTCCTTCTTAAAGGAGTGAAGACAGCAGCTGTTTACAATGTGGTCGATCGTTTGGGATTCGCGGCCGCACTCGCAGGCCGCTGAAACTTTGATGCGCCATTTGTGCATCAGGTGGCCGCATCGGCCATGCCCGGTCCTGATTCGGTTGATGGTCCTGTATGAGATGTTTATTTTTGACGTTGGCCACAGTCCAAACTTGCTTCCATCTTTCACCTTCATTTTTATTTGTGGCGTGGAGTGAGGCTGCTGTGATCCCGAAGGAGGTGGCATGATTTTAGGCGAACAGGCGCCACTGGATTTATGTCCCGATGTATCGGAAGGTGAAGGTTAATGATAATGTTTGGTACTCCCCGACGGCCGCTGCTTCATGACAGATTTGCGGCGGAGCGATGTGGGTGAGGACTGGGAGCCACTGGGTCAGTGTCGACTTCAGTGTACCTGAGATGGCACACATTGCAATGTTCAATTGTGTGTCGATACGTCCCCACACAGGTGAGCAATACTCTCCCGTCAAATACACGAGGGCGAGAATGGTAGCCCGTAGTATTTGTGCATCACAGCCCCAACCAGTTCCCGCCAGTTAATGGATAATGTGCGTGCGGGTTTTTATCTTATTGCTCGACTGCTCAATGTGTTGCCTGAGAGTGAGACTTTGTTCGAGCACCACTCCAAGGTATTTCTGGAGTGGGTCGTGGGTGACGGTTTTACCACGAAACTCAACCGTTAGCGTTATTTTTGCCTCCGCATTGTTGAAATAGAATGCTGAGAACACTGTCTTGGTTGCATGTGGCTTACGTCGCCAGGATAAGTAATAATCTACCAATTTCTTTAGGTTGGTGTTGAAGAAGTCTTGAGCTGAACTGAATGTCGTCGCTTGGCTGGCCAGTGCTAGATCGTCTGGGTACATGAACTTGCGGCATGTCGCTGGTGTACAGATTAAACAGGGTTGGTGCTAATACCGACCCCTGCGGTAGGCCATTGTGTAGAGTGCGTGGGTGGCTGATCTGGTTTCGGAGATGGACGCGAAATTGTCGGCTGCCTAGCATACTGGCGATGAGGCAAACCGATTTTTTCACACTTGATGGTGTTGGTGATTTTTAATAGAGGTCCTCGGTAACAGACCATGTCGTATGCAGAGGACAAGTCTATGAAAGCAGCCACTGTTTTCTGTTCATGCTGAAAGCCGGCTTCGATGTGTGATGTCAAGGTGAGGATCTGGTCACAACAGCTTCGTTGTGGAAAAAAACCTGCCTGTTCAGATGGTATGGTGGCTTCCAAGAGAGGAGAGAGTTGAGCAGCAGTACTCGTTCCAGTAGCTTGTAGGCTGTACAAAGAACACAGATTACCCTGTAGCTGTGCGAGTCCATCAGCAAGTTTTCCTGGTTTGAGGAGAGCAATGACTTTTGCTTTTCTCCAAAGTCTTGGTAGCTTGCTGGTGGCGATTAATTTTTTTCTTAATTTGCCAGCCAAGTTCTACCTTTGCTGCCAAGGTGTTTTAGGAATTCCGGGTAAATCCCATTTTTTCCTGCGGCTTTACCTGCCTTTTTTACCGCCAGTGCGGCATCTATTTCTCCGGGAAGTACAGCTGTAGACAGAGGAGAGTTTTTGATGCTGGTGGAGAGTGTATCTTTTGCGGAGTTTTACTCTGCATTCTTGTTTTCGGCTTCCAATTGTTTGTACATTGCCGAGAAGCTGCGCCGCTATGCCATTAGCAGAGTCTGGTGTTCTGAGGGAGCTGCTCCAAAAAGCTTCTGACCCAACGGTGGTATGATTATGTTCCTCGCTTCGTACACAGGAGGTCCTGTTTTTCGATCCCGACCATGACGCCTATATATTTGAAGTTTGCGTGCTCTCCACACTTAGAATCAACATGTGTTTAGATTATTTAGCTGTTCTAATTTTACATGTGATAAGCCACTTCGTCGAGCTATCATTTATGTTAGCCAAGTCACTTCTGATAAAGAAGCTAATAGCTCAGTAGGCTTTACATGCTGAAGTAGTGACTGTGAATGTCACTGTGTGGTGCCGGGCTTACGAAGCCACGGCGGATAATGTGTTGGCATTATGGGTAGCCCGCTTACTGGGCATAGTACCAGCCCTAGCGGGGCTTGGGAGAGCGCTGGTCAGCGCGGAGGCACCATGTACAGTGTGTGGTGTGGGCTCCCGGTGAGGGAGCGAGAGGGAGTGTCAGCCAGCCAGGGTTATGTTGGGGCGTGATACGCTGGTTAACCTGCTGACACATGACCGGATGATATTGGAGGGGGGGGGGGGCACCGGGGGCCGGGGGCCGCTGGGCGGTCACGTGGTATAAAAGAGCTCTCGGGAGCCTTCGGGAAAGAGCTCGAGAGATCTAGAAGGTGGGAGGGGCGAGGGGCGGAGCCAGCCCCAGCCCAGGCAGATTTAATGGGGGTTCCGTGGTGGGGTCGCGGTTCTTCATGTTGCTGGTGATGAAGATCCACGTCGGGTTAAAGAAGCCTCTAGCCATGCGGTCCGGGACCCAGCTTGTGGTCCGGGGCGGGATAGAGAACTGTGTCTAGTTCTGCCGTAGCATAGCTAGATGGGCATTCAACACCCAAGTGTAGGTTGTGTTATGTTAAGTTGAGTTGGTAAAATAAGTGTTGCTCCCAAGACAACGTCTGCGACTCAATTGGACTCACTACACTAAGATGAAAAAAAATAGATTAGTTTTATTTGTATATATTTAAGTGATTTCTTTACTATTCCTATACTTTGCACTCCTATCGTATTTTTGTATTGTGTGTCGTTGTCACGTACTGACCTGCCCCTACTGGACGTAACTTTATAGCTCATCAGATTCCTCTAGTATAAATAAATATTCTCATAAAAAATAAATATTCTGATTCAACACTCTACAAGGTTACATTTTTCGATTTTATCTTACCGGATGAAGCCTACTGGGATATGTATCTATTTTGAGAGGCGACCTGTCCACAAATGATAACTCAACCAAGTGGCTTATTATCACGTGGAAATTTATAGCAGCTAAATAATGTAAATGCATGAAAAAAATCAGGCTTTATGTTTTCACTTTTCTTGAGTTCTGATTATGGGCTTGCTTGTTGGAAGGGATGCAATGAGTCCCAGCGAGATGCTGGGGCTCATTACATCCCACATAGGATCGCTCCGCCAAACAAATAGTTCCGCCGGTTCGGTTTATAAGAACGAGCGAACGTTCACAAGTCAAATGGTTAAAAATAATAACATCTTATGGTGGTCTGTTCGTAAGTGCAGATGTTTGTAAGTCGGGCGTTCATATCTCGAAACTGCATTATATTCCGTGGTGGTATAATGGTTGACACACTTTACATTCAATCCAGAGGTCGCAGGTTCGATCTCCCGGTATGGCAGTTAACATAATGGGTTTTATTTTAATCCTCACCCACCCTATCCAACCAGTACTATACTATACATGAATACACCACAGTTGGCCGATCGGTGGTTTGGAGTTTCAACCAAATACCCACTGCCAGCAGTGGCGTGAGCAAGAAATTGCCGGGCTACGCCATCACCTTGTAATACATGTCTCGTTTAACACACACTACTCGACTCTATCTCAGGTTCCGCTGAATTAAATTCTGCTGGGTTCGAGTTGCGGGGAGAAGAACGCCATGGCTAGCGCGGTGCGTCAAGACGCGGACTGTCCCATTTGCATGGACAAATTCAACTGCCCTGCCACCCTACACTGCGGCCACTCCCTCTGTCTCCAGTGCCTGATAGACGAATCAGGAAAGGTAGAGAAATTCACCTGCCCGCGGTGCCATGCCGTATTTTCATCACGATCTCTGCCCAAGGGTAGACTTGCCGTCAACATCGTGGAGCAGCTCATATCACAACACGGGATGGGTAAACCGTGCGAATTGTGCCACGAAAAAAAGGCAGCCGGGGGGACGTTCTGCCTGCGGTGCGAGATGTTCATCTGCGAGTCGCACGTCGAGAGCCACATGAAGAATGAAAGGTTTACAACTCATGTGCTCGTGGCGCCTGGTACGCTTCGCGATGGCCAAGCTGGTGCCAATCAGGTTAGTGGTAACTTGTGCATATAGCTGAACCACAATACCTTGCTGATTTCGTCCAGGAGCATAAACCATCATGCGCACTGCGACCATCCTCGCAGCGGAGGAGACGGTTTCCACATCACACACTTTTATATGCATTTCTGTGGCCATCTGGAATGCTCTTCTGATCTTAGGAAGCCACTGGAGCTCTGCACTAGATAGCTTCACCAGCCTGTGAAGCTGTCTAGAGCTCGATATAGTGAAGGCCCTTCTGCCAGCAGTGGTGAGAGAAAATAAATGAAGGGTTGTACGTATGGCTCTGCTTATAACTAGAAAGATTTGACGAATATTTCTACTTTGGGATATTCATAAATGAGGGGATCTATTTTTAACATAGACGTATGAAAGTTTGTACCTGAATGGTTACAATCCAAAGTTGGCATACAATTTTTACTTTTCACAACCAGGTTTGACAATTTTTGCCTTCTCGATAACATGGGACATGTAGTGTGACAGTTTAGATTTGGAGGGTTTAAAGGATCCTCAATCAACATATAGCATCATATAAATTAATAAGCAATCCAAATACTTTTATATTTTGGCTTCTCCAAAATTGTGAGAGCAAGAATGTTGGACACGATGAAAGTTGCTTTCTAAGGTAAAGTTTTTAAAATGTTCTAAATTAAAATTTCTCAATAGATGTAAAATTAGAAAATGAGCATTTGCTTTCTAATTATGGGCCCAAAAAATTTGATGTGGGTTATATGTTCCATTGTGTTTTTTTTACTAAGTCAATGGAAAACTGCATCTAAACAAATATAACATCACATTTAAAAGTTTGAGATTTTGGTACTTTTGTCATAATGATGCTAAAATTGTTAGAAACTTGGGTGGCTTCGGCTACAAAATCTAGTTTACTTAACAAACACCATTGATATGGAAATGTGCATTTCAGTAATCTAATGTATGTGTTTGATGTTTTCCCATGCACTTTTCAATTGTATCCGCAGAATGTCAGCGAAGGTGCAAATCACAAGTCAGGTACAGAAAACTCAGTAATAGTGCATAAAGATTTTCACTTAGTGTACGGAAAGTCACTGCCATTGGTAACGCCATCTGATTACGTGAAAGTCATTGCAATCGTTGAGAAACCTAATGTTCAAATGAGTCAAACGTCGGCCATTGTGAACATGCTTCTTCCATATATCATGCAAGTCGTAAAGATGTGGGGAGTCAGTATTCTGCATGCTGCAATTATCAGTGAGCTAGCTCAAGAAGATATGGAAACATGCCACAGTAGCCAGTTCTGCAAAAGTCCTACTTTTGCAAAAACATCGAGCAAGGCAGCTGCTTCTTCCCTTGCTGCACAGACACGGGCGTTGAATGAAGTTCCATTGTCTAGACTTGACTGTCTGGTTGCTCTACTCAGTTCTGCTGATTGCACTGTGGTACAAGATCTCATTCAGATTCTGAGCAAATTCCCAGTAGCGTTGCCACTGGTGATGCCCAACCTGGAGAAGAAAGGCGAATACAAAGTGATGCTCCCCCTGATCACTGGCAACACCGTAAAGTGGGAGGTTCAATCAGGTGTCATAATTGAGAACGACATCTTCACCAATCCTTTCATACTGATTTTAGCTGTTCGTCTTGGCAATAGCATATGTGGGAAAAGCACGATCCTCAACCAGCTCATGGCCGTGGAGAACATGTTCTCATCGTGTGGAGAACCTGGAGCTCGACGGGGACGCCCTTTGACGCTGGACGGAACTGTGGAGTTCACTTGGCTCACTGAGGAGACCTGCGGGGCTGGGCTGTGGAAGTCCGTCCTGCAGCAGTTTTATGCACGTGGAGGGAACGAGGTTGTGATGTTGGCCAATCTTCACGGAGATGCCTCTGAATACCCTGAAGTTATCCAGTTCTTCAAGAATTTAGCATCAACCTACGTGGTGTTTATGATGCCAGAGAAGGGGGAACTTCTCAAAGAGAAATGGAATACATTTGTCCAACTCTCTGGTTCGCAAGAGAACATCCATTATCTCATGGTGGATCCTGATGAAGACTGCAATGAAGCAGAAGAGATTGTTATTCAAACGACGAGGCTCACAAATGATGACACGTTGAAAAAAGTACGAGCTATGTTTAAAAGGGCCTTAAACTCAGCTGCAACCAAAATTAAACGTTCATTTAAGCCAGATATGTCCAATCTTGGCAAAACACTGCAATTAACAGAGGGAATTAGCTGCTATCAATCACAACGTGTGATAGATTTCATCACTAAGAACACTTGCCAAGGGACAAGAAATATCATGCAATTTCAGATGAAGAAATCAGGAGAACGAAATGCTCACAATTTATGGAATGGCAACAGAGTTCTGCAAACGCTGATACACTTGTATTGTAAAGTTATGAGGCTCCCTCTATCAGAACGACTAAAAGCGATGGCTCATCTCGAGCAAAGTATTGCACAGCTCTCGAATTCTGAGTCCTCAAAACTGAGACAAACCGTCATAGCAGAGAGAGAAGAGCTTCAACGTCAAACACTCTTGAATGGCCAAAACAAGTTGACGATTAATAAAATGAAAGAAAACATCAATACAAACATGAAGATGTTGGATCGAATGTCTCTTGGTCCAGAGCATTTTTTTCGTGAGTTGGGTCACATATACGAATTGACAAACGAGGGCCGAAGAGAGAGTGGAGCTCTTTTGGAATGTCCTACTTCATACGCCGAGCTGCTAATGAGTGGCCACGCCATTGAGCTGCTAAACGGCGACACTGGAGAAATGCCAGGTGCTTGGCTGACGGCGATTTGCAACCACGTCACAAAAGCATTCCCAAATTTGCGCATATTTGTTCTTTCAATACTAGGATTGCAGTCTTCTGGAAAGTCCACACTCCTGAATGCCCTCTTTGCCTGCAAGTTCGCAGTGTCCGTTGGTCGCTGCACTCGTGGTCTCTTTATGCGGCTGCTGTTCCTGGAGGAGAGACTTAGTGACAGACTGAACGCTGATGCAATCCTGCTCATTGACACGGAAGGGCTTGGAGCACCAGAGAAAATGAATGATGATGATGCAGAACAAAAGGACCGAATGCTGGCAACGTTTGCAATGAGCGTGAGCAACCTGACTATCATAAATATCCTCGGGGAGTACATGAGGGATCTGACTGAGATCCTACAGATTGCAATTGTGGCGATGGCACGGTTGGAAAAGGCTAAAATGTCTCCAGACATTCTCATGGTTCAGCATCTGACAGAAAGAAACACATCAAAGACCTCTTCAGGACAGGAACAATTCTGCAAAGCTCTAGAAAACGCACTGGAGCTCACGAAAGAAAAAGACGTTGACATGGGAATATTAGATGTCAATTGCTTGACAAACTTAGCTGACAGAATACAGAAAGGAGAGCTTCTGAAACAGTTCCGTCCCTTCAAGAATGGGGCAAGTGCCGGTGCCCCACCGTCAGATCAGTACCACAATGACGTGGTGGATCTTTATGAAACCGTTCTAAACGCATGTCAAAAGTCAGAAAATAAGATGCCGTTCTCGGATTGGCATTCACTTATACAGAGCTATTGGAGTTGCGTCTCAAATGAAAATTTTATTGTTCGATTTAAAAACATCAAGGAAATTTACGAGTTTATAGATCGTGGACAGCGAATTGCCAGCTTAAAGGAAACAATAGATGGAGCGTTTTATGTTCACGTGGAAGCTATGAAACGTCAAATACGATGTGAAGTGACACTTTGGACACCAGAAGAGCAACGTCAAAAGCATAGATTGCTTTTAAACAACTTTGAGAATGAATTAAAAACAATGCCAATGAATTGTGAAAATGACGCTTATAATAATTTGGGATGCGACAGATGTACAGAAGTCATAAAACAGACCATCAGTTTAAATGAGTATGCTACAGAAAAACAGTGTGAACATGAAACGATGAATACAATTGATGCATACACCAAGCATGTCCGCGAGTCTACATTGGCGACTCTAACACAAATACTTGATGCCACAATTGTGCGGCACGGCTGCTCGGTGGAGTTTTTGGAGGAGATTACACACAGCCTAAAAGCTGCATTAAGTCAAAGGCCAGCTGGTACATTCACTGTGCCTGAACGCGAACAACGAGTTGAAGAAATATGGGCATCTCTTGTAGAAATCGCCAAGTCAAAGGAAAGCGATATCCATGATTGTGATAAAATTAAAACTGAAATGGCTGACGTGTATAGCACCGCACCAAATGTCTTGAGTCGATATTATGATGAACCGCCGATCTGTTATTTGGGCCAAAGAGAGGCGTTTGAAAAGTCACGTTTTAGAAGATTGTGGGCAAAGCGAACAATAATGAACGACAATGAGCTCTCCTGGCTCGAAGATGAGCTTGATAAAATTCCCATATCAATTCTTCGTGCCAGACAAGCAGACCACTTTGAACATGGCATGATTCGTCGACTGAAATCGAACATAGAAGATATTCTAAACCTATTTCAAAAGGTTTTTCGTCAGAAACTTCTCACCGAGCTCAAATGGGATGCTCACGTCTACACTCTTCAGAAATTTGGCCACCTCATGTCTATGTGCCAGGAGGAATGGGAAAAAAAGCACAGTCCGACTTCAATATTGAAACAAAGAGAGGAGGAATTCCGATCACTCATAGATCTTCGCCTACAGCACGGCTTCTCGTCTGCTTCTGAAGGACGTATAATTTCCAAATATCTTCTGGAAGCAATAAAACATAAATCAATTAAAGCTGGGAGTTCCGAGAAAGTTCAAGCTGTGCTCGACCTCCAGTGGACAACCAATAGCGAGAAGGTGCGGCTTCAGTACTTAGAGCATTTAGCTTCCCAGGTGAATAATGGTGAAAAAGCAGAGGCACTTGAACATTTTAGTTGTCCAAAGCAAGCAATAAACAGGTGGTTTACTCAGACAATTAATCATCATGCTCGTAGTAAGGAGACGACACAATGCAAGAAAACATTTAAAAGTGAGTTCCAGCGTGTTCTTCAGAAAGTCGGAAGTTGTACAGATGTTGGTGAAATTATCACATTCACCCAACTTTACTTGACAGATGTAGAGAATGTCGAATACAAAAGTTATTTTGACAACCAAGAAATAGCCAAGGGGGACTTGAAAGTCTTAAAAAACAGCATCCTACATGGGCTTAATGATTCAGATTCAACAGTGGACTGCACACAGTTGATGTTCACAGATCCATCGACCGATGAGACAGTGATGCGACGTCTAGGTTGCACGGAGAAGTGCTTTTGGTGTGGAGCTCTCTGCTGGGGATCTCGTGGACACGATAATAACGCGGACGAAACAAGAAAACACCATACATGTCACCAACCACGTGGCCTTAGTTATACAAATTATAAAAACACTACTAATTTAGTCGCACGGCCTTGCCATTTAACGTCAGATGATACAACAGTCACTTGGGGAAATAATGAAATGAAGTGGTCTGCTGCGAAGCAAACAGAGTTCAGTCATTGGAAATTCGACGCCCATTGCAATAATAAATTTGATGAGCTCATGCGTTGGTTCTTTCAAGAATTGCACAAAGATATTGCTGAGTCTAGAAAATTGCTTCCAGCATTAGAAGACGAGTTGAAGATGTACAAATGTGAAAACCTTCATCTTGCACCCATACTATCGACAATTCGAGAGTTAATCAAATAGTATGCAGGGCCTTAATATGGGGATGGTTAACCAAACGAAAACATGCATTACATCCTCATTGGATGATTACAAGTGTCCAATCATCATCTTAATAATTCTGGATGAAGGCCTGCCCAAGTCATCATCTGACAAGATCTATCTTTTTTTTTATTTTTGTCTCCAACCTTATTTTTTAAATCTCCATATATATTTTTATTTCCAATCCCTTTTCCGCTGCCCCATGCTACCACCGAACCGTTGCCAGACCTCACTTCCACATCCCCGCTCCTCAATGCCGACGAATCCTGTCTTTACCCTGGTGTTCGTGTAACGCTGTTTTTTTTCCCTTCCACATTGTTTAGCATTTAAGTGTGATGATGGCACTTTGAGTGACATATTCGTGCCAGAACGGTGCCACGTTTGTTTTTGCGCCAAATTTATTGAGGTACATTCCGCCCATCGCGCCATCCTGTGGCTCGACTATTCATGGTAAACCACTCAGATTCCTGTACGCATCGTAACTGCACTGCTCGCGATGCTGCTGCCGCAGAAGAACACACGCACCATCTTGTCTCCATCTCGTCTCCCAAGCGGCCCATCGTGGGTCCCAGGCAACGCGGTGATCCCAGCCTCCAGTGAGGAGGCAGCGAAATTCAGGCACTGCGATTCGTCTTCCTGTAGTGTACACAACTGTACACGGATACTATGTGTACAATACCACGTGTAGAATACTGTACAATAATGTACACAGTATCAGTGTACAGTACTGTAAAGGGTGGTTCGGATGGCTTGTGGCCCCAATTAATTGACTCCTAACATGTTCCCTTTGCATATTCATTTCTGTTTAAAATAAATCTTACTTAAAAAAATATATATTAAGTTTTAGAGAATGAAATGGGGGTTACAAGACATCTGGACTACCCTGTACAGTATTGTATATGGGTACGTATACAGTATTGTACACTGCATAATTTTTTTCTATACATTTACCGTACAAGTTACATTTAACAGTGACATATTACTATTTTACATTACTTCCTATTTTCAAGGACTTAACCCCCACAATGGGCAAGGGTTTGCTGTACATCAGGGGCATAGAATGTGTGTACTTACAGAGGATGGTAGAAATGTTATTGCAAGAAAGTGCCATCAGCACTAAGCAATAAACATTGCATGTAAATAATGTCCAGGATTGTGATTGTGGTGCACGCACGGGTAATGAAGGACAGGTAACCCAGGTACCAGGGGCTTGGCGACGAAGGAAAATAATTACATTATTATTATCTATGTGGTGGTTATATGGTTTGGTAGCCAGTGGAAGGATAATAAAACTATATACTAAAATTATTTAGGGGAAAGGGTGTCGATTTTGCAACTTTCACTATATCACATAGAAGGCAGAAATATAACAGGTGCAGTGGCTGATTATAAATGACCATTAGGTATTTTAAAAAAACGCTAGATATTATATGTTTTTAGTCATAAACCATTATTTCAGTTAAAGGCCATCATTTTTCCAGTTTTTTTTTTCTTTTTTATAATCAATGTTATAAAACAGACCACATTTTATTCCTGTTATTTTTGTGTGTGGCCTTAAACGCAACTAACACGTCCTTGAAATCAAGGCTTTTTTAGGGAAAGAGGCACCTCTTCCCTAAAAAAGCCTTGATTTCAAGGACGTGTTAATGTGATTTGGAATTGTCATTGTTCCGCTTTTACGACATCACAGAACGTCGGAAGATGACATTTGGGTGTGGTGCATGGTAAACATATAAATGGCTATTACGTGTTTTAAAAATATTAGATATTCGATTTTTTTATCAAAAAGGATAACCATATATTACAGTTAAAGGCTTTATATATCCCTTTTGATCATTAATGTCATAATAAGAACACATGTTAATCCTGTTATTTTTGTAAATGGCTTTAAACACAATGTGCATGTTGAATGTACTGTTATGACAATTCCAAATTCAATAAATATGTACTTGAAATTAAGGCGTTTGCTATGAAGCCTCTGTAATTCCACAAGTACTACGCTGCAGTGAACGAGCTGGCCTCAATACACGTGAACCCTGGCTCATAAACGCAGTCGATCTTCTGAACTTTATACGTTAAATGAGCGTGGCCTTCACAACTTGGTGGAGATGGATACTGTTGTGTGTATGCCCCTTTTTCCAAAAAATTATATTAATTATAATTCGGCCAATAATTTTTTAGTTCACATAGTCACTCGGAAGCGCAACCACCCATTTCCCCACCCCCGCGAGCAGCTGCTCGGACACGCTAGCAACAAAAGGCCAGAGGGCAGGAGATGAACCATAAAAACACACACAGAGACAGGCGGGGAAAATCGCAAATGGGGTTAAAACAATCACCTCCACTTCAAAAGGCCCCCACACAATACAGGCACTAGGCGCCACGAGACATATTTTTTAGCTCCCTTAAACCCTACGAAATACGTAGTAATAAATCTTGAATAAACATAAACCAAATAATAAGTATGAAATATTAGACCAATGATCTCCTAGAAGAATTAAGGGCGAAATAAATTAGTCATACACCCCAAGATAAATGTATCCCACAAGAGAAATCCTCCCAGCCGCCTTTGTATTCCCGCAGCACGGATAGCAAGATTTGCACACACAAGCAAATAACATGTCCCAATAAAGAAATCAAACCACGATGGAAATACTGTGAACACGGCTACAACATACCTTGAATCACTTACAATCAAATTACAATACTATAAGGAGTAAAGTGAGTCTAATTTTTACTTCCAAACAGAAAACGAAAAACTTAAAAAGTTCTGTGAGACAGTGGTAACGCCCAGAGCGAGGGAAGGTGGAGACCATTTGGAGCAAAGTCCTTTGTTGGCGAGGAAGCCAATTATCACCCCAATAAAATGGAACAACACATACCACTCCGCTCCCCACGGCAAGCTACATCAAAGAGAGTTGGGCTTTTGTGAACAGAGAGAGAGAGAGGGGAGTAGATACACAGATAGTCAGTCTTGCTTCAGCCTTGCTCAGGCTTGTGGTGCCGTCGCGAACGCGCCGGGCACCGATATATCATGGGAGTTATGTCTCGCAAAGAGCAGCAACGATGGGTGTTTGAGAGTTGGGTTCGGCATGAGTCGACAAGAGTATCGCTGAAAGTTATGCTACAGTTACCCTGATGTGTTGATACGCTCGCAAAGTCAAGGATTTCGACTAGTGGTCTTGTACTAAGCCTTCACAGTTGTTTAAGAGGTGTGCGTATACGATTCACAAACTACTCAATTGAGTGAGCGCCAGCAACAGCGCCAGAGATCATCGGAGCTCAGCTCATCACCGGGGCTCAGCTCATCATCTCCAACGGAGGAGCTCTCTCATCACCCAGAATGGCGATGCTCGCTGAGTAGCGACGTGCTAAGCCAAGCCGAGGTCTGCACCACCGAAAAAGAATCGCTACACCGAGCCGCCTAGGTGCGAGTGAAACTGACGGAGATTTCACTTATCATTCTCGAGCCAGCGAAGACACCCAACGTCAACCCAACGTCAACCCAGCAACGAACGAGAGCATCGTTCATCGCCACAGCACTCCAAGCCGGTGAGCGCGCACAGCCGCGTCGTCCAGAGCCTGAGCCAACGCAGCCTGAAGTGAGGGCGGGATAAGCATCAGCGGGTGTCCGTGTGAAGCTGGCAGCTGCACGATCAAGGAGAGAGCACGAAGAAAATGAGAGAGAGTGACGAGCGACAACAAGCAATCAACATGGAAAAAAGGGCCAAACATCGACCAAACGAGCATCGCAGGGGAACAGCAGCAGCGGATGATCGGCGAGAGCCATCGTGCATCGTCAGAGAGAACGGAGCAGTGGAAAGAGCCTGATCGGCCGCCCGTGAGGAAGAGGAGAGCGCCATCGAATGGGCCGTGTGTTTAATACACACACACATCGACCAGAATGAGTGGGTGAGTGAGTTGGTGGATGGGTGGGCGAGTGGGTGGGTGAGTGAGTGAGTGATCAAGTGGGTGAGTGAGTGGGTGGGTGAGTGAGTCAGTGGGTGAGTGAGTGGGTGGGTGAGTAAGTGGGTGGGTGAGTGAGTGAGTGGGTGAGTGAGTGAGTGGGTGGGT
>CM025637.2:1907822-1927938 GCA_014621495.2 Entosphenus tridentatus
CTGTTCTGAGCCTACACCGGCTATACTGCTCGGAGCCTACACCGGCTATCCGACCACTGGCCCATCACCCGGCCCTGATAAGGACGTCGGGCTGATGGGTATCCAGGGTCTCACCACCGGGCCACACAGAGACCCGGCCCTGATAAGGGCAGCGGGGCTAGGGGTCCCGGGGTCCTAGGCAGCTTCTTCGTCTTCGGTCTTCGCTGGTGTAAACTGCCACGAGCGCTCCCGCGCCGCCTTATATAAGGCGGGGCTAAATGCGGACCGCGATGTAAGCACCCACATGCGGACCGTGATGTAAGCACCCGCCCCGCGATGACTCGCCCCACGCCGGCGCTTACCACCTCTACACCTGTATAAAAGACACCTGGGAGCCAGAAATCTTTCTGATTGAGAGGGGGTCAAATACTTATTTCCCTCATTAAAATGCAAATCAACTTATTACATTTTTGACATGCGTTTTTCTGGATTTTTGTTGTTGTTATTCTGTCTCTCACTGTTCAAATAAACCTATCATTAAAATTATAGACTGATAATTTCTTTTTCAGTGGGCAAACGTACAAAATCAGCAGGGAATAAAATACTTTTTTTCCCTCACTGTATACACAGTACGTACAAATGCATAAATACTTTCTTGTTATTACTACATTAACATAAGAACGTGTCTAAATAATGCAACCTGCACGAAAGTGAAGGATTGCCCATTCATGTGTAGTAACGACTTGAAACACTTCTCGAGATGGCACTTTATTGAAGACATTCACTTGACATCAGGCGGAGACCCCACTGCCACAGCCCCGGGTCTCCCGCGTCTCCCGCGCATCTCCCTTATATACCAACCGAGGCAACGCTCCCCTTCTCAATCATTCTCGCTGAATCTGGATGCTCGCTCCACAGGCAGATTCTTCTGTCCTCTTCCATACCTGACCACGAATGATTCAGAAGGGAGCGTGGTCAGGTCATAGCCATCAGTCTCCTCACACTCACAAATCATACTGCTGTCATTACCTACCGTGGCCACTAGTGCATTCACAGCACATATAGGCTCTACTGTCATTACTTCACCCCCCCCCCCCCCCTTGTTAAAAATAGCCGTCCCGGCTAATAGCAAGACTTGAAAAGACAACATTTCCAAAATTAGGGCAGAATGACAACCCACACCCGCATGGAAAACAACCCGTCACTTGACCACAGAAACCAACAACACTACATTACGAGTTATTGGTGCAAGCCACCTCACGCAAACAACAGCAATCACACCAGGGTACACGCAAAAATGTTTGGCCTTGGGAATAGACAATGCACTTCGTGGTTTGGAGAGTCACTATCGCAGCCGTAAAGTTCTCGACCAGGTCCTTGACGCCAGGCAATTACACGTGGTGGAATCTTGTAGGCCTCTGAGACTCAGAGGGTCGCATTCCGTGGGCAGCACAACGCACTTCCTGGTTTTAACAATTGCTTTGGACGACTGACCTGGCACATCGGACACACCAGACCCCTGCCACTAAGGATATGGGGATGGACGTATGGTTTGAGGCACGATGGGTGGACAAACCAACGGCAATGCCCCAACTGTACCAGCAAGCACTGCGGCCGTTTCAATTCCACAATCTCAACTGGTCCCCACCACAAGCGGTGCATCTCGGGTGATGTCCACTGCAGCACTTGCGGACAATGCAGCCATGCTCTGTTACTGTCAGCCCTAAGGAAGCACGTGCTCGTGCCGCCCTGCACTCTTATGATTAGTGGCTTGGGCCATGGCTGTATTTTACCTCGCCGTAACACGTACCTCCGACCCCTGGCTGAGCCTAACCTGCAGCGGCACGGGTACATCCCGTATTTGTTTCTTTGAAGCCAAACCCAGTTGAGCCTCTATGGAGTGCTCGTGCTCCCGCCCATACATTAGAAAAAAGGGGAAAATCCAGTATAGGCATGTGGAGCCATCTGTACGCTGCCAGAACCCCTAGGACATGCAACTACCAGTCTGTTTGTGCCTCATTCACTACTTGACAGAGCATAGGTGTTATCATCCTATTCAAGCGTTCTACCATTCCATCCATTTTAGGGTGGTATGGGGACGGTTTAATGTTTTTTGTACCCAATGTGTCACACACCTTGTGCAGCAGCTTGTATGAAAGTGTTCAACCCTGGTCAGTGAGAAGCTGTTCTGGGGCACTCTTGCCCAACACGTAGCCATGTCAGAATGCGTCAGCAATGGATGAAGCTGTCCGGTCCGGTAACGGCCAAGCCATTGGCCACCTGGTAAAATATTCCATCCCCACAAGTATACATTTGATTCCCTTTTGTGAACACTGAAAGGGACTCAGGATATCTAGCGTGACCAATTCTTTGATACGGGACACCATGATGGAATGCAAGGGGGGCTGATATTTTTGCAACGGCTGCTTCTGGCATGCACACTCCGTGCAACGCACGACCAGGTGCTGGACATCTGTCAACACTCCAGGCCAGTAAAAATCTTGCTGCAAAGTCAACAGCGTCTTATGATGTCAAAGGTGCAGTAGCTTAGTGTCATGCACTGCACGCGTCAGCTTACCCCATAGAAAAGCGGGAACTACCAGGTTACCGATGATGGTTAACCCCATCCCACCGCATCAAACGTCCATCGTGAATAACGAACCACGAGATTCCCATCAAGGCAGGCATATCCTGCTTTGTTTCCGCGCGACGCCGCAAAGACAACAACGAACCATCTATCTGCAGCTGTACCCATTCCGCATGCGTCAGCCCCAGTGTGCTGTCTCTATGCACATGCACCGCAGTAGGCTTTGTCTCCCCCAGGGAAGCCACAATTGGCGGCGACACAGATGCAGATGGTTTACACTGTGCCCCACCCAACACACATGCACTCAGTTCCCCGTGAAGCAGCCGAGATAACGCGTCCGCGTTATTGTGTCTCGCTCCCTTCCTATAGACCACCTGGAAGGAGTACTCTCGTAGTATTTCAAGCCAGTGTAAGAGCTGGCCGGAAGGTTGATCGAACCCCCACAGAGAGTACTGCAGTGCCGTATGGTCAGTGCGGACCACGAAGTCCCTGCCATAGAGGTAGGGCCTGTACTGTTGTATAAAATAGACAATTGCCAGCAGCTCTCTTCAGGTAACACAATACCACTGCTCAGGTGGTGACCGAACGTGACTACCATTATTTGCTTGATAATCAACAGCCACTATACCCAGAGCACTCGAGTCCATGTCTAAGATGAAGGGCACAGATAAATCAGGATAAGCCAAAGGGGGTGCATTGGAGAGGCAGTCATGTAGTGCGATAAATGCAACCTCTTCCTCTTCTCCATATTTGAACTTCTGGTTCTTTCAGTCAATGCATGCAAGGGCTTTGCAATGGTTGGGCACCTCTCCTACGTAATTTGGGGTCGTCCAATCCCATAAACACGCCGTTTTGTCGGGATCTGTCGCTATTCCGGACGTGCTCACAATGCGTTCCAAGTACTGTACCGAGGATTACAATAATTTACATTTAGTGGGCTTCAATTTCACATTAGCAGAGCGTACCCTGGATAACACCGTACGCAACCGTTGCAAATGCTCTTCAACTGCGCGACCAAACACGATCACATCATCCAAATAAATGAGGCATGAGTCCCATTGCAGTCATGCCAGAACTAACTACATGAGGCTCTAAAACGTGGCAGGTGCCAAATGGAACCCCATCGGAAAACAATTAAACTGATACAGTCTGTGAGGCATACGGAATGCAGTTTTCATGATAGATAACTCCTCCAGGGGTAGTTGCCTAAACCCAGCAAATCTAGCATAAAATAAAAACTAGCACCCGACAATGCATCCAACGAATCGTCCATACGTGGAAGTTTATGGAAGTCAACACAGAACCTCAGACTACCATCTGACTTTTCACCAGCACCACAGGGGCTCCGCAGCGACTGGTCAATGGCAAAATTATATCCGCCGCCAACATCTCGTCCACCGCTTGTTTCACATGTTCCTTCTCCACTGGACTCATACGATATGCGTTCTGGCGAATAGGGGCTGTGTCTCCCATATAAATGTGGTGCTGCAATAGAGAAGTACAACCGATCTCGAACTTGCCCTTACTGAAAACGTCTGACAGCTGCAGCAACAATGACTTCAATTCGCCCCATTGTGCCTTAGACAAATTAGGATTCTCATCACAAAGGGTTTATGTCCACGTTTCATCTAAAGCAGCTCTCTCTCTCACCGCTCCCGAGATATATTTCATCGCTAGCTCTCCTGCCTCACAACAGGCGGGCATCGCATGAGTCAACATGGGACCTGCTTAGACCACAGCCATTCTTCCACCCACATTCAACACTTGCAGGAATGGCTCTTGGTTTGCTCTTAGAATCATCTGCGCACCCACCAACGCAAGCCCGCAGGTCGCTCTGTTAGACAGCGTCAGGAGAACTGCCGCATCTGGGTCGGCCGAATGCAGCCACTTGTGGTACCACAAGGGACCCAACATCTGCATGCCCAGCGGGATCTCTACCGATTTCCTCACCAAGGCTTGAATCACGATGTTTGCACCCGCCTTCCTTCCAACAGAATCCATGGAAATTATCACTGCCCCAACGGCATCTCTATACACCTCTGCTCTGTAATAATTTTAAGGGGCATTCTATTGAAAAAGTCGGTGCCCAACGGGCATAGGACAGCCAGTGTTTTTTTTAAAATAAAAATGGACCCCAACATCGCATTCCCCCCAATCTTTGCACATGCTTCAACCTGGCCCATGTCCCCATGCTTCCTCCATTAACTGCTACACAGATGCTCAAAACCGGTGTCACACAGTGGCCTTTTGACGGCAGCATTACATATATCAATTCCAAAATAGTGGTGGCCGATATGCCAGTGTCAATTAAGACATGCACCTCTATCCCATGAATGGAGCCGGTCAACGCAGACGTGCCTACGGCAGCCACCACCACTCGACGAGCCAACCTCCTCCATTGAATGCCCAACTTGGGCCATCTGCCTAAAGTCGAAACCCGCTATTCACCTGCGACCGATGCAGCCGACTCGATCGACGCGACCAACGAGGGATGCGACTGCCTAGATCTGTGAGGTGATGGATCGGGTCGAGTGTCTGTGGTGTCGCGACGCACCTGCCATAGTTGTACAGTGGCCATTGGTGAGGAAATGGATGCTGGTGATGTCGTAGTCTGGGCATCGCTCCGACACCCTCACATGATGTCTCCCGGTTGACCGCACCTGAAGCAGGCGATGACAGGCCTTCATTGTGGAGTGGTCACCTCCTCCTTTGGTTCCCATCCTTGAGGCCGTCGAGAAGTCTCTCCCCACCCGCCGTCACCTCCTCCCCCAGCTCTAGATCCTCCTCCGTTGACATCCCTGCACTTCCTGCTGCCCGGGCTGTCGACATCGGATCACCCGACCATGCCACCACACGTTGCTACCGGGTCATCCCCTCATGCGCCTGCAGGCATCGGGCCACCCACAGGGAGGTCTGCGCCTTCTCCTCCACAATTAGCAGGACGATCCCCATCTCCTGCACCAACACCAGAATTTTTTCCATGGCAAGAGAATCTAGCGCCATCTCGTTCAGCTGCGGGTATGCTACCTAGCCCAGTGCCATCAATGTGTCTGCGATAAGCGAGGCGCGTCTAGGCCGCCTGTCCTTTTCACTGCAGACACTTATTTGATGGGGGATCGAATACAGCTGCCATTTCACTATGCAACTTTTGTAGCATAGCCCGTCGCTCCTCCGGCACAACTTCGAACATCACAAGCGCATCGTCGTCATGGGTGGTAGGCAGGGCTTTAAGCGCTTTCTCTTCCGATCATCCCATGGCTTGATATTCAGCCTCGAATCTTCGGGTGAAGGTGCCCCAGTCACTTCCCGCTGCTCAGAATTATGTTACAGGCATTATCCGCCGTTTGTGGTCAGTTGTTCTTTCCCGTGCCGCCGGAGCTGCAGTTGTTTCGCCCACCATTTGGTTAACTCACAAAATGGCGGCCGTTGATTGAGCGGTTTCTACCACAGGGGCTCCAACTGTGCTCTTCGCTGCTCCTCCTCTCGCCGCAGCTGTGGAAAGTTGCACAGTGAGCTGCGAGACTGCTGCTAACAGCCGGTCCAGTCGGCCCATTACCTCTTCCCATTATTTGTTTCTGTCGGCCAGCCTCATCTCTCCTGGTTACCCCTGCCCTCTCTCCTCACCGGCGGGGCTGTTCACTGGGTCCCCACTGCCCGGGGCTCACTGCAGGGAGGTCTCCTCCCTGTCCGAAGTCGTCGTTGGTGAGTTCTTCTTGCGGCCATGCCGTGGCATGACACACCACTTCTGACATTAGTTGAAAAGACGACTTGACACACTTCTTTTGAAATGGCACTTAATTGAGACACGTTCACTTGACATCAGGCGGAGACCCCACTGCAACAGTCGAGTCTCCTGCGCATCTCCCTTATATACCAACCGAGGCCACGCCCCCTTTCTCGATCATTCTCGCTAAATTTGGATGCTCGCTCCACTAGCAGACTCTACCTTCCTCTTCCGTCACCTGACCATGCTCCCTTCTTGATCATTCACGTAGCCACCAGTCCCTTCGCATTCACAACTGATACCCCTGTCATTACCTCCCGTGGCCACTGGTGCATTCGCACTGCAGACTGACTCCCCTCACATTACCTCCCGTGGCCACTAGTCCACTCACAGCGCATGTAGGCTGTACTGTCATTGCATATGTAATTCGTGTCTGACGAGGCACACACTGAGATAGGAGGCACCACACTGTATTCACTTTAACAGTAACGGCTACAACAAGACTACTCTAGACCCAAACGAGAGAGAGAGGATTCTTCATACACAAAGCCCTAACACCGTCGGCTCCCGCTTCCTCCGGCGTGACCATACACCATCAGTTCCCCACACTGAGCATGGCCCCAGCCCGCCTCTTGCCACGTCACTTCCCCTGACTCTCCTGATGGAACCCGAGCCAGCGTGACAGGCCCCTCGAGTCCCTATCGGCAGGTACTGTAAGTGCAGGTAAGGGAGCGTGTCTCCTCACAACAGTCACACCCCAGGGACGCCATTTACGTCCCTACACATATTTAATACTGTATGGTAACTCAAACATAAAATAAACATGAAAATATACATTTTTGTCACACTGGGGGTACGCACACACAACAACGATCCCTCATATAGCCTTAACAGACTGTTGGGTCAAGTGATGTAAGCGAGCACCTAAGAAGACCGGCAAAGTACACGAGGGGTTGGGTGGCCAGCACCACGCCCAGTTTATTTTGACTCCCCTTTGCGCTACACACTCCCCACACATAAACAAAGACAACAATCCCCCGCATAGCCTTCACAGATTGGAGAACAAACAAAGACTCATGTGCACGGAGGCAAGAGCGCGCATGCACACACACACATGTACGTGCACCAATACCCGCCATTCGCCACTAACTAATGGTAACGTCATCTCGGCGCAGTGGGATATTTAGCCTCAACCGACGCAAGAACCCAAGGAGGGAGACACAGGGATTCATCTCCCGGCTCATCGATGAGATCCGTCACAGCTGCTCGTTCCATGTGGCCATCTTCCTCCAACAACTCGGCGGTGCAGACGCAGCTCCGCCGCCACCGCAGATCATCCTCTAGGGATCGGAGGATGGATCTGCTGCTGGAGGCAGTCACCGCGCTGCTTAGCTGGCTGGGTCCTGAGCTCGAATGAGCGGGTTGAACCTCAGCCGCAACACCTCCCCAACGAGGAGATGGGGGCCACGTTCAGCCTTCCCAACGAGGCACTCCACAGCATCTTTCTGGGGATGGAGCAGCATCAGCGACGCTGCCGACCGTGCGTCCCGCGCGTGACCTGGGAGAACACTCGAGTCTGTCCTCCCAAGATTCTCCGTCAGCAGCGGCAACTGGGGGCGAGATGCAGCTGGAACCTCAGCCGAGGCAGCCCGCGGAGGAAGGATCAGGATGGAGCCGCTAGCTGGGCGTGATATAGAAGTGCGCGTCCAGATAAGGAAAATAGCGCACTTTCATCTGCCGGTTTGGGACGGCCGCCCGGGCAATGAGGTGGACGGAGGAGCAAGCCTTGACGATGTTGCCCACCGTGTTGGACGACCCCGTGCTAGTGGTGTTCGACCAGATTCAAGCTGAAAAACGAGAAACCCTGCAGTGTCTCTACAAGAAGATGGCGGATGTGTTCAATCCTCTGTCCGGGGTGGGCCAGAGGTTTCAGGACCGCCAGCGTGAAGCATCCAAATCGCTCCTGGTCTTCAGGACGGAACTGTTGGCCATGGCAGAAGCCGCATTCCCGTGGCTCAACAAGCTGGCGCTGGACTCACGGGTGGCGGAGCGGCTCCTTGCCATGGCACGGAAGGTGGGAGTGATGCTGCGGGTGGTGGAGGAGGAAGTCCGCACCTCGCTATGGGTCGCACGCCATCTCTGCGATTATGAAGAGATGGCGGGACCCGCGCGAGCTGTGGCACACGTCGCATCTGATCACGGTGATGTCGACGAGCGGCCACAGCCTCCAACCCGACACGCATAGCCGGCGGAGGAGGACGAGTGAGAGATGGTGGCGGCCCTGCGGCAGTACCCGAGGATCCCGCGGGAAGCGGAGCGCCGACCCCGGCGATGGGCACCTCGCGAGGCAGGAGATCATCCTCGGGTCAACGACGACATCATCTGCCACCGCAGATCGCCCGCGGATGCCGCAGCAGGACGAGTGCACCGGGGACGACCAGCCGGGATCGTCAGCCTCGGTCCACGGCCGTTCTGACTCAGGCGAGTGCTAACACCTCGGACACCCGGCCAAAACCATACACGCCATGTTCACCCCATCATGCATCTCATCACTTGGGGGCGCAGGCTAGGATTCCCGCTGAAGGTCGGGGCCCGTGGCCGGACACAGTTAAAAAGTGGTGTCGATTGGCCAGAAGAGTGGTGGCGGCCATGGGGGGGACGTCAGTGTTGATAGGCTCGGTGGCAGGGGTTAGCGTCCGTGTGTTGGTCGACACGGGTGCGTCGGCCAGCATCATATCCCTGCATATCTTTGACTTGTTACCAGAGGGACAGCATCGTCTCACACTGGTGCAAATGGGGGAAGTATGGGGATAGTGGGCCAAGTGGTAGTACCAGTCCGCATCGAGGAGCTGGAGGTACGTGCTGCGGTACTGGTCTCCAGTGTGCTCACGGTTCCCTGCTTGCTGGGCACGGACCTGTTGGGGCTCATGCCCCTTCGAATTCTGATGGACGAAGGCTGTGTCGAGAACCAGTCGGGGGTCGCTTGTATTTCTTGCACCCAGATGGGGAACCGAAGCAGCTTCCTTGAGTTCAGGCGCTGGTCAGGACTACGGTCTCGATCCCTCCTGGTGTGCAGGTCTTGATTCTGCTTCGATATCGCACCCCGCTCGTCACTTCCTGGTTGGATGCACCACTCATTGTCTCTGCAGTATCATCAGTGGTGGGTCGCCATTGTTTAGCAGCAGCTGACATGCTCGTGCGCAGGAATCAGCCTCTGTTCATTCAGGTCCTCAACACGACCGACACCCCCGTAACAATTCAGGAACGGACCTTGTTCGCAAATGTCAGTCCCATGCATTCGAACCCTGAGGCGCATACCATCAACAATGTGCAATTGGACGGCCCGTCTGTCGGCGCAGAGGACACGGCATGGATAGATGCGTTCTTGGCACAGAACACCGATCTGTCGGCAAGGGAATCGGGGGAGCTCAGAACTTTGTTGAGTGACTTTATGGACGTGTTCAGTCAGGGCCTTAAGATGTTGGTCGCATGACACTCATGGAGCACCAGATCAAAACGGGTGATGCACCACCCATTCGGTAGAACTCCTATAGGATGGGTCCTGGGGAGAAGGAGCATGTGCGGCAGGCAATGCAGGATTCGATGGAGTCAGACATCATATCGCCATCGACGAGTCCCTTGGGGGAGCGCCGATTGTATTGGTTAAGAAATCGGATGGATCCTTGTGTTTTTGTGTAGACTTCAGGCGACTGAACAAAGTTACCTTGGTGGATGCCTACCCGCTCCCGCGCATAGACGACTCATTGGATGCCATCGCAGGAGCAAATTTTTTCTCCACATTAGACCTTTTGGCAGGATTCTGGCAGCTACCACTAGATGCCGAATCGAGACCGTAAACGGCTTTCAGAACGCCTCAAGTTCTCTTTCATTTCAACTGTTTTCCGATGGGTTTACAGATGGCTCCCACCACTTTCCAGCGATTGATAGAGCTGGTGCTCGCTGGATTGCAGTGGGAGTCGTGCCTCATCTATCTCGATGATGTGATAGTGTTCGCTTGCACATTCGAGGAACACTTAACCCGGTTGCGACAGGTGTTTTGGAAAATCCGGGACGCCAAGCTCAAATTAAAACCCTCCAAGTGCTATTTGGTTCGCTCCTCCATTAAATACCTGGGGCATGTCGTAAATGTGTCGGGGGTCACGACAGATCCCGACAAAACGGCGTGTGTCCATTATTTGCCAACACCCACGTCCGTGCCTGAAGTCCGCAGATTCGTGGGGTTTGTTTCCTATTACAGCAATTTCATCGAGAACTTTGCAACCATCACTAAGCCCTTGCATGTGCTCACAGCGAAGGGACAATTGTTTTATTGGGGCCAGCCAGAGACCGACGCGTTCTTGACACTGCGCCAGCGGTTGACAGAAGCACCACCCCTGGCATACCCCGATTTTTCGATTCCCTTCTTGCTGGACACGGATGCGAGCGACGTGGGCATCGGGGCCATTCTCTCCCAGATTTACAAGGGGAAAGAGGTTGTCATTGAAGTCACGTCTTGTGGCAGGCCGAGCAGCGGTATTGCGTCACGCGCCGTGAGCTGCTTTCCATCGTCGACTTTGTGCAACAGTTTTGGCCCTACCTGTACGGCCGTGAATTCACTTCGGACGGATCATACGGCATTGCAGTACTCGCTCCTCATTGACCAAGTGACCATTCAGATGGCCCGATAGTTGGAGTGGCTGCAAGAGCACACGTATCGAGTGGTGCACCGGAAAGGAGTCAGGCATACGAACGCCGATGCTTTGTCCAGACTCGCAGCTCCCGGTAAGTGCACTTGCGGCGACAGATCCGCGTGCTGTATACTGCAGGCCACGGCGCAACCCGAGATCGTGGCGCAGGTTTCCGCCGGGGACACGACTGGGGCCGACGATATCGCTGGATAGCGACTTGGTGCTCAACATGCGGGAATGGAGGGAACGGTAGCAGGCAGATGCGTCTTTGGCACCGTTTCGCCGGCTGGCAGAGACGGCACGTGCTGATGATCTCCCCACATCAGGGAAGTTTTTCCTCATGTGGGAGGGGTTGTTGATGCGCTGGGACGCGACGGTGAACCGTAAAGTTCTGGTGGTGCCCTCTTCCCTGCAGGGTCAGCTATGCTCCGATGTTCATGTCCGACAGTTGCTCCATCTAGGTAGCCATAAGACCGAGGCTGCGCTACACCTTCGCTATTTATGGCCGGGCATATCCGCCGATATCCACCATCGGGCAGCGGTGTGCATAGACTGTGCACGCAGGAAGCCCCTGCCGGTCGTGCAAACCACTCCCATGCAGTCCATTAAAGTTTCCCGTGTAAACGAGGTCGTGGGCCTCGATATCTTAGGCTCCTTCCCCGCCACCCCTCGAGGGTGTAGATACCTATTTTGCCTGCCCGTTGGCCGACCAGACGGTGGCATCCATAGCCGACGCCTTTGTAAATGGCTATGTCGCTGACAAGGGGGCTCCGGAGCGGCTGCTGACAGACCAGGGCAGGTTTCCTCTAAACTGTTGCAGGAGGTGTGTGACATACTGGGTGTCAAAAAGGTGCGGACGTCCCCTTACCACCCACAAACGGACGGGATGGTGGAACGCTTTAACCACACCATCTCGGGGATGCTGTGTCACTTGGTCAGTGACCATCAGACAGACTGGGATTTGCACATCCCTGGGGTTTTGACGTCTATCGCTCGGCGTCGCATGCATCAACGGGATATTCACCATTTTTCTTGATGTATGGACACGAGCCGAGCCCTCCAATTGAGGCACAGTTGCACCCTGTCCCGTCGCGAGCAGGAGATTGGCCAGTCGCGTTTCGCCACTCGCTCAAGTATTTGCGCGAGGCTCGCGAGGCAGCCTCGGCAGCATCCGCGTCGGCGCAAGCTGTGAACGAGCGCTTGCGGGCTAAGCCGCCGGTCGTGGATCCCTTTGCAGTGGGTGACCTGGCTTGGCTGCACTGCCCAAAATGTACCGTTGAGGACGTCAGCGAAGCTGCACCGGCCCTGGCATGGCCCGGTCACAGTGCTGCAGGTATTGTGACCTCAGTGTGTTTGCATTCAGATGGGAAAGCGTAGGTGGTACGTTCACTCTTCGAGGCTAAAACCTTACGTCGCGGCCGAGCCACCCCTATCAGCATCGTCACCTTCACCACCTTCATCGTCAGTTCGGTCGGGCGGGAAGAGGTTGTCACACTCACGGCCTACTACGCGACTGACTGACAATGCAGACACTGTCCATCCTACAGGACTACAGGTTACCGGAACGCCAGCACAGGTCCCGTCGCCGTCCGTGGCTGAAGACACAGCCACAGCAGAGGACTTGGCCACAAGACGGGGGCCCGTGACCCGCTCACGCTCACGCCGCCTCGTCACAGCTGTGGACACGGACATCCCTGCAACCCTGTTGTGTTCGGTCAAGGGATCGGATCGTGGGGGAGGTCGGCGACAGAGGCGGCACTCTTGTTAACAAGGAAATGGAGGTGGAAATTGTCTTGTTACTTTTGCTTTATTGCACTGTTTTATTCGTGTGTTGTGTTACTTTTGCTTTATTGCACTATTTTTTTGTCATCGTTTGGGTTGCATATGCCTGGCCGCAGTTGGCTTTGAACGGCCGAGGCATATATTTGTTGAGCCGAGGGCGGCTTGGTCTCAAGGAAGAAGGGCCGTGATGTAAGGGATCTGCGAGCCATCCTTACGCACACGCACCATGCAAACATGATATCTCCGCTCTCACGAACACGCACCAATCACACGCGTGGGAATACACTGGAAGGGGGCCAGGGGTTAAAGGGCAAATGTCATCACCCGGTCCAGAGGCGGACCAGACGTGGATGTGTATTGGGAGCAAGGGCGGAGAGATTAAAAGGGGCTGTGGGACGTCTGTTCGGGGTTGGTTTGGAACGAGTGTTGATGTGCTTTGGTGAATTAAATAAGTGGTTAATCTATTCTCTGACTCCTCTTCACCTGTTCAAATAACGCCTAACAAATATAATTACCGGATACTTATCATAGGTTACATATGGATATATTGAATTAAGTCATCAGAAATGGCATGCGCTATATACTAACTAAAGTTTACAGTGTGTGCTGTATGGCTGGCTGTGTTATTTGCAGTCATCTCATGACGCACGTCTCAGATCCACAATCGTCCCTGAGTTACCAACTTTACCTCCCACTCCAAGCCCAGGATGTAGGGGCTGGGCAAAGGTTTTGTGAACCATAAATATTCTAAATTCCTCTTGATATGCAAATTATTTTGTCAAGGTGCACTTCCCCCCTTCCAACCCAGCTTAAATATACGCTCCAAGCGTAGTGGTGTTTCATTCAGATGCTGTCTCCCCGACAGACCTGGTCTTCACCTGAGGACGGCTGCTTGCGTTGTGGCCGAAACGTCGTGAGAATTATTTTATGTTTTATTTTTATTATTTTATTACTTCCCTTCTACATGACTTTACCGAAAGAACCAAGAAGAGTGTAACAGTGCCACGGAGTCGGTGCTATAAAACGATAGTAGCCCCACATCCGGCACCAACAGTGAGGTTTATACCCCGCAATGGCACACGGAAAAGCTGTTGTCAACTTTCCTAATGTGGCACATTAGGAATGGATCACTCTTTTAATTATATCCTTGTGCAGCAAGGTAGTAAAGTGTGGTTCTGTGAAGCTCCTGATGTGCTGTGCAGTGCATCAATGCATGTGTGTACAGCAGCATGTGATGACTGAGTCGGGCCTGTAGGTGGCTGACAGGGTTAATGAATAACCGCACGTGTAAACCAGCCACATGGTTAATGGCGTCTCGGAAGAATTGCTGCGTGTAATACACGTGTTGTTGCATTTGACAGGTAAAGGACCCAAAGGTTGTTTTTGATTGTTATATAAATGTTCTAGACTTGTTCTAGACTTTAATCCTTTGCTTTGAATTGTTCGTTTGTGATATATGCAATTAGAGGCGGTTTAGCACTGTGCATTGTAAAGGGATGACGCGCTGTAATTAGTAACTGTCATTGTAATTCTCTAACTGTTTAGTCTATAACCATGCCCATGTACCCAGAGTATGACTACTTGCAATGCTATTGAGAATAGAACACATGTAAAGTAGTAAGCTGTACAATGGTGAGATACAGTACGTATACTGTACACATACAGTACATATAATGGGTGTAATATACCGATATAAGTGGATGGTATAGATAGACATACAGCTTAGGATTAAAGTAATAGTCGAATAGTGATGTGCAAATGTGATTGTCAAAGACAAGGATGGTTGATAAGTAGTAGAATTGGGTTTCAGAGAAAGGGTTAATGAATAACCGCACGTGTAAACTAGCGACATGGTTAATGGCATCTCGGAAGAATTGCTGCGTGTAACACACGTGTTGTTGCATTTGACAGAGTGACGGTGCTGTTCTTCACAAGATTAATATTAACCACAATAAATAAATGTGCTTGCCCTCGATTTGGAGCACCTGCCCACGTCCTTCATTTCGAGTGTGCAACACTAAGACTCCAGGAGACGTCACTCCCTTCCAGGCCGCACTCAACAGTACGCAACTCCAATCAGAAACCACCCAGTGTACCCCACGTCCACTTCCTAGTAGTGCGGACCCAAGGAGATGCTCTGAGCACACGGCTTTGTAAAAACCAATAAACCAGTTTGGGTGATCGGGTTGACCCTGGGAGACAGTGCTCAGCCTCAATATACTGAGATCAAGGGAATATGTAGGTAGTTGAAGGCTGGGTTTGTGTTGTTGTAAATATAGGCCTTTTTCCAAAGTTAAGATTAAGAATTATTATGCCAATATTTTATTTCTTAATAATCAATCGCGGTGTAGCATGAGGCACAAAAAAAAATTGTAACAACCACCCTCACCCCTCACAGCAGCTGCCTTCCACAAGTTACACCAGGCAAGGAAGTAGCCATAAATGATAATTTTAAAACCCCTGTGCAAAAAGAGGAGAGTGGGGGGGGGGTGCAAATGAGATTCTGAGGAAATCTCTACCTGGCTTCAAAGGCCGCCACACAGCACGTACAAGCAAGAGGTGCCCCTCTTTGAGAGAGACAAAGTGTAACAACCCCAGCCGTGGGGGAAGAGGGGGGAGAACGCAACCGGACAGGGGGAACCCCCCCTTCTTCCAGATTAATAATTGCAGAGGGTTGGAGGGCTGGAAGGACGCACTTGGGGGGCAATCTGGAGCATCTGTTTATTTTGATGACGGGGTGGCTTGAGGAAGGCGAGAGGAACCAGGCCTTGATGAAACATATTACTTCACTAAAATTAGAACACACACACAGGCCGGACAAACAGCTGTTCCCACAGGCTGAGAGCGAAATCAAAGGAATGCTGATCCATGGCGAGAAGGCGAGCCGAGGTGGGCGAATTTTCACATATTACCAAAGACACAGATCATGCAAGTCAGTCTTGCAAAGGGGCAGACTCCGGGACATGGCCTCGAGATCAATCATGGGTGTCGTTCCTCGCAAAGAGAAGGGACAATGTGTTGTTAAGAGCTGAGTTCGGCATGAACCGACAGAGTATCGCTGAAAGTTTTATTCTACATTTATCCTGATGTTTTGAGTCGCTTGCAGAATCGAGGATTGCGATAAGTTGTGCTGTACTAAGCTATCAGAGTTGTGTAAGAGGGGTGCTAATACAATTTACAAGTTTTGAGAGTGAGTGATCCAGCCAGCGACGAGCGGCTCACAGCAAGAGCCCTCTGGAAAAAAGAGCGGAGAGCACGAAAGTTGAGCAACGACGAGGCGAAGCCCTGAAGTAAGGGCGGGAGAACAGTGGAAAGAGCCTGAGCCAGCGCAGCCCTGAAGTGACAGCGGGTGCCCGTGTGAAACTGGCAGCTGCATGCAAAGGGCGAAAAAAGGAGAGAGAAAGGAGAGAGAACTGAGCAGTGGAAAGAGCCTGAGCCAGCGAAAGCCCTGAAGTAAGGGCAGGTGACTGTGTGAAGCTGGCAGCTGCACGATCAAGCAGAGAGCAAGAGAGAAAGAGTGACGAGCAACGACAAGCAATCAACCCGGAGAAGGGCGGAAAGCGCCAAGGAGCGACCAAGCCAGCATCGCAGAGAACCAGCTGCACCACCAGAGAGCACGCAGCAGCGCCATCAGCGCCACCGAGCAAAGGTGTCAGCTGCCAGCGGACGAGCGGCAAGAGAGCTACGAGCACCTTCAAGGACAAGCGTCGTGTCCACTCAGCTCATCCAGCAGGTTAAAAAGCCTGACCAGCCGCCCGTGAAGAAGAGGAGAGCGCCGTGGGTTCGACCCCACACACACGCGCGCTATCTGACGATGGAATCATCTCGCACCAACGACGGCGAGCGTCGTGCCGACTCGTCATCCAGCAGCGAACAAGCAGCTCCAGCTGCCGCTGAGCGAGTGCAACGAAGCCGTTTATATGACCCTCCCCCACACACACACACTCACGACGCATCGCCTGGCGTCTGCTTGACGCAAAGAATTGATCAAAGAAAACACACGCACACAACACACATATCGGGACTAAGAATAATAATAAGACCAATTCTAAGAGTGCATAAACCATTAGCTGATCATGAAGAACACTGCTGCCCATTGAGTTACGTGAATACGGTCGTTTCGAAGTATTTTAATCGTTATTTTTATTTTTAATGGCATAAATATTACAAATGAATTAATCGATGTAAACTAAACGTTTGGAACCTACGTTACGAATCTACACGCTCACATGGAGAATATTGTGTTAAATATTTCGTTTGATCACAGAATCTTGCCCACGAAGTAATTGAATCCTTTGCCAAATGATAAGCATCTGCTGAAGCAGGCACACTGCCGCAAACCACTGTTCCAAGACATTTCGTTAATTACATAATCCTGCCGATTAATTCATTGACATATACTTTTGCCTTCGGGACAATTTTTTTAAATTGCCGTTCATATGAATACCGTCGCATGCATGTTTAAGGACTTTTTCCTATTGCCGTAAATGCTCGAGTTACTCTAAGGAATTAATCGATTGTTCTGCTACCAAGTTTAACAACGTAATAATTGAGGGTTAAATGTACGGATCAATGAGGAGAACATCTGCAGGAGTACTGTGTTGACAATTCCAAGCGTAAGAGTTCGCATATTAGAGTGTTATGTTTTTGGTTAGAAATTAAAATTGCTTAACACGGAAGTGTCTGAGTGGTGCCTTCCCAAGTTCATGCATAATAATCTTAATTATAAGAACTGTATCCTGTGGTGAGATTTGAATTTGGAGACCTGACATAAACACACTAAGACATGATCATTAAATGTTAAAGCAAGAATAATTTTATTATCCCGATTGATAATACAACTCTAATATGCGGATACACCCGGGGGGTAACTGATAGGCTCTGCCGGCCTCAGCCCGCAGCCAATGGGACGGCGAGCCAGGGGCGTAGCCCTGTGGCTGCATAGCAACATCTGGAAGGTTCCAGGGGAGAGGCTGAGGATTGGCTGGGGGTATCACGTGGGCCAGGGGATTTCAGGGGTGGAGAGAGACAACGCGTGGCAGAGTGGAGAGGGGCTGAAGAGAGAGACCACATCTGTGCCTCCGGCATGCCACGTGGCAGGCCGGAGGCTGTCTTCCACACGCTGTCAGCCAGCAGCGTGAGGGAGCAAGGGGGCGAGCGATGCCACGCTCAAGGAACGGGAAAAAGGGACCCGGCGCGTGAGGGAGCTGTGTAACCAGAGAACGAATAAAGAAAAGACAACAAGACACAATATCGTCCGAAGCGGGTTTATTACACAACCCTAGACAACGAATTTCTCCCGGGGCACAAATGCTCGTCCCCTTGCATTTGCAAAAACAACTTGGCCAGGAAACGACCGCGGCAGGGATGCTGTTAGTCCCCTCCTACAAGGCGGGTCGAGGTCCAACTTTAGTGTATGTGCAGACTTTAGTGCAAACGACCTTCAACCATTTATCCAGGTTTTGAACGTCGGTTCAGTGACATCAATCATGCAAGCAGGTCCTGTTTTGGCTCATGCGTCGGCCGCATGTTGCGAGGGGGAAAACAGCAGGACTGTGGGAGTTGCTGCGGCTGTGGGGCAGGGTGAGAAATGTGATGACTCATGGATTGATGCACTCTGCTTCAAGAGCCTGGATTTATCCGAGGCACAGAGGCGCGAGTTGCATGCACTTTTGAAGGAATTTTCAGACGTTTTTAGTCAAACTAAATATGACATTAGCTGCATGCCGCTGTTGCATCACCACATTGATAGGGGAACGCCGCCCCCATTCGCCAAAACCCATAGAGATTAAGTCCCAAGGAGAAAGACCACGTCCGTCATGCGGTCGACGAGATGTTGGCCGCTGACATAATTTCCCCATCAACCAGTCTGTGGGGGGCTCCGATTGTGCTTGTTAAAAAGCAGGATGAGAGTCTGAGGTTTTGCGTCGATTTCTGCAAACTTAACAAAGTCTCCGTGGCTGAGACATACCCGCTCCCACGGATGGATGACTCTTTGGATGCTTTGTCATGGGTGTGTTTCTTTTCCACCCTTGATTTGTTGTCGGGGTTCTGGCAATTGCCCTTGAACGACAGTTGAAAACCTAAAACTGCGTTCTGCACACCCCAAGGTTTATTCGAATTTACATGCTCCCGATGGGACTTCACTTGGCCCCTTCCACGTTCCAGAGGCTCATGGAGTTGTTGTTGGTGGGGCTCCAACGGGATGCTTGTCTGATTTACCTCGACAACGTGATTGTTTTCGGCCGTATGTTCGAGGAACACCTGCTGAGGTTGCATGCGGTTTTTATTAAAATGCGGATTGCGGAACTCAAATTTAAGCCGCAGAAATGTAATTTACTGCAAAGGTTTGTCCGGTACCTGGGGCACATTGCCAGCGAATCCGGGATATCGACAGACCATGATTAAACTGCATGCTTACGCACATGACCAACCCCAAAGTCGGCGGGTGAAGTGCGTAGTTTTATCGGGTTCACCTCCTATTATCAACGTTTTGTCCCTGGGTTCACCATGATCGCAAAGCCTCTCCACGTCCTCACGGCTAAGGGACAAAAATTATATGTCTGGAGGAGGAGACTGCATTTGCCGTGCTGCGAGATGGCCTGATCAACGCACCTCCCCTTCGGTTTCCTTATTTTCTTTGCCCTTCATCTTTGATACTGACGCCAGTAACACTGGGATTAGCCCTGTGTTATCCCAGGTTGTGAGCGGGGTGGAGCGTGTGGTTGCATACGTAATGAATATTGGTGATGATGCCCACACAATGATGTTTAATTCCACTCTTGTAGCATCTCTCTATAAACACGGCACGTGTAAAATAGTCACCATAGCCTCGCACAGTAACATCCACGCACAAACATTTTGTCACTCCACTTCTTAATGAGTTCCTCTCCATGCCGTGCAGGTCATGGGGGTTATTTGACCATACTTCACCACTCTTGTCAGGGCACGTTGGTAAAGGTGGGGATCATATCCGTAGAAGCATAGAGGTACAGTATAATAATGGTTTATGCTGCTCTGCCTCTTTGCTGATGTAGTGTGTAATAATTTCCTACGAGGGAGGCATATTGCTGGCCATCCACTCCCTCGTGTGTCATGCCGGCCTTCATAGGTACTGTTTGCTAACAGCACTTGTCCCAACAGTCCAGTCAGGCTATACCGGGGATCTTCCTTTTTAAATGTTCTGTAATTACAATGTTTCACTCTGTGCCACTGTGCCTGTTCTAGATTTGCCTTATGTTATCTTCCTTCACTGGTATCCAGGAGTAAGCATTTACACTATGAGATCTCTTTTACCAGTGGCAAAATATAATAGTAGTTTTTTACCCTTTTAACTGGTACAAAACTGACACCTTT